>LBNU01036312.1:62517-106417 GCA_014162995.1 Artemisia annua | reverse complement strand
TATATATATATATATATATATATATATATGTATAGATATACATATATATATATATATATACATATATATATATATATATATATATATATTATATGTATATATATCTTGTGCGAACCTTCATAAAGTTGTCATCGTTCGAAATACCATTTTTGTATAAGCGTTCTATACCACTCCATTAACATCGTAATTGGAACTCTTCGAACAAGTCTTGTGAAGGCATTGATTGACTCAGCACTATTGGTAGTCATGTAATTATATCGATTTCCAGGACAATATGCCCTAGACCTGTTGCTAACACCAGCTTCGATTAGCTTGTTGTAAGCTTGAATCCTAAAAGAGGCTAGATTGTTCAACTCTCTATGAAACTCTTGAGTCGTTTAAACTTTACATAACTTCCAATACAGCTTATTAATCTTTTATCCCTTTATTTTGCAATTCATCATCAAATGCCTACAGCAACAACCGTGAAATGCGTTTGGAAAAACATTACGACATGCTAGTTGTACGGCGGGTGTCTATCAGATATTATTGCCATGCCCAGGACTTCACCGATACATTCGCGCAAGTTTTCCAAAAACCAAGTCCATGACCTACCTGTCTCACCTTGGGACACCCCGGTTGCAAGAGGGATAATTTGGTTATTCCCATCCATCCCAACAGCCAGCAAATTTGTTCCAAGATAAGTACCTTTAAGATGAGCTGCGTCTATGATAATCAATGGGCGGATATGCTCTTGCAACAAACTTTGTATCTGCAAGAAAAATAGTTTATTATGTATATGTAATTAAAAAAACGAATTTAAATATACGTGTTGTAAATATATGATTACCGAAGGACCAATGCCCATAAAAAAACATTTCAAACCGGTCTTCATCGTCAGTCAGAAGATTTGTTGCCCACCCCTCGTTTGTCAGATGTAAATTGTGACAAAAAAAGGGTAATTGTGCAAATGAATTTTTTGGGCAACCATTCAGAGTCTTGAACGCTATATTTCTTCCTCTCCGTGCCTTCTTGTAAGTAATATCGCAATTGTAATCAACTTTCATGTCGTGTACAATGTCCTTTGCCTTATAGATCCGAGTATTATCCCGTAATTTGGGTACAAGCAAATGACCCAACAATTTTGATGTTGCGTTACGATGATTTGGAATTAATTTTGTTCTTGAACAAGTATGATTTTCTCGAACTGTTCGTATTTCCCAATCGGAACTATCGTCAACTTGAGACGTAATAATTACCCAATCACATCCTCGATGGACACACTTCACATCATACATATACTTATCTGATTTTCTAGGCTTATATTCAAATCCATGTATTAGTGATTGTTCGCCAATTTCATACATGCACTCTTCTTTAGAATTAAATTTTCTCCCGAGAAATAAACCATACGAGTTGTTATCAGTGATGGGTCTGGGTGGTTTGAGTTCAAGTTTAGGTGGTTCAGGTGGTGTTGGCATATACTTGAACATTACGTTTCCATTTTGGCTTGGAGTAGACATTGGGAATATGGTGAATGTTATTTGGAAAACCATCTGTTTTGGGTTTTTTTGGTATGTTTTGAAAATCATTGTCAACAGCATTACAACCTTCAGGATATAAATTAAGATCAAAATCTAACGGCTGTGTCAAAGGAGGAGTTACCTTTGGTGGTTTTAGAATCTTCGTCACGAACAAAGATTGCAAATCAGACTTATGCTTGCATACCTCGTGCACGAAAAAATCAACGTCCTCATCATCAACTATGCGGACAACTTTTTTTCGGATACTATAGGATAGACGGACATCAAATTCACTTCCGATG
Organism: Artemisia annua; assembly: GCA_014162995.1. NCBI lineage: Eukaryota > Viridiplantae > Streptophyta > Magnoliopsida > Asterales > Asteraceae > Artemisia > Artemisia annua. The sequence goes on along the minus strand of LBNU01036312.1, from coordinate 104,613 downwards.
TTGAGTTTTCTTCAGACATTAGATAATAGGTGTTTGTACGTTGTATTTTGAGAAAATGTAACACCATACGTTAATTCTTCTTCCAACAATACTAGCAAACAACTAATCTTGGGATCAGATGTACTAGCCATTAGTGTCGTGTTTTTCTCTTTTTTTAGTTCGTTGTTATGTGCAAATAATTCAATATGTAGGTATTTTCATATAAAATCGGTGGAGTAGCACAGTCACACACTTCAAAAATAATGTAGCAATTTAATTCTAAACAACCAAAAATATAAAGTCTGGTCACTTCCAATTAATCTAACATTTACTCTCATTAATTGCTAACACCAACCTAAAGTAGCATAGTCGCACACTTCAAATAGCACAGTCGCACACTTCAAGTAGCACACTACACACTACAATTGTGATTTTGTGGAAACCAAGGACAAGTCTTTTCAATATATCTAACGTCTATTCTAATTAATCGCTACTAAATTTCATTTACTCTCATTAATTGCTAACACCAACCTAAAAGTAGCACAGTCGCACACTTCAAGTAGCACACTTGTGATTTTAGGGAAACCGATAAAGGCATGTCTTTTCAATCATTTCAATCATGTGATGCATTTAATACAAACACCAACTTCTTCTTTAAATAATAATTAATGTAAATAATCGAGTAGCACAGTCGCACACTAGATCAATCGTATATATATGTGTCCGTATACTACGAATTCTAAACAACATAATATACGAAATGAGTTCACCAACAAACGATGACTTGACAACAAAAAAAGAAGGTGGAGGCTTTTTTTTAGAAGATGACTTTTTATGGAAATTAGAAGAAGAAAGATTAAGGCAAGCAATTGAAGAAAATGAAAAAATCCAACGGGAATGGGAAGAAAGCATTATGAATAAGAAAGAGGACGAAGAACATCAACTACAACAAGACAAAGAAGCTGCATCATCAATTTTAGCAGAAGAAGCAAGAAATGAACGCGAATGGCGGGAACAACTAAAGAAAGAAGAAGATGAAGAATATGATTTTTTTTTGGAAATTGGTTGTTATCCCTATCAGGTATTCGGATCTGATTCCGAATATGAAACTGACTAATGTATTTTACTAATTGCATGCAATAAATAAAAGTTGTTGCATTTGCCCGCCGGTAGCTATTTTCTGTGACATTGGTGAAGTAGCACAGTAGCATAGGTCGCACACGTGTAAACAGTCGCACATTGATTACCACCTACCACATCTACAAACACTATTTACCTTTATTTTCATATAAATAATGTGTACTACATGGATTTAGTTCACAATCATCAACAACAAAAATCACATATTGTAAACCAAAAAATCCCCGAGTTCAATATGAATAATGCTTGCCACCATTGCGGAGCTGCGACAACGATTACCACGTCATGGACAGATCATAATCCGGGTCCTCGGTTCCGGCTATGTCCAAACTATGCATTTAGTCGTTGGTACGACCCGCCAATGTGCCCCCGATCGGTTGTTATCATCCCCAGATTATTAAGAAGGATCAATAACCTTCAAGAAACGTCAATGCAGAATGCTAGCAATGCACAAAGAATGAAAGTGCTGTTGTATTTTTCTTGGTTCTTCTTTATTATGTATGTTGTGTTTAATTAGCCATCCAGATCTATTGTTATTATTTTCTATATTCAAGTTATGTGTAAGCTTTCTTATGTAGGAATGTTTACTTACTAATGTACTAATTTTCATTACCTACTTATCTAATGAATGCCATGTGTTCAGCTTCATGTGGTTGGTTTTGGTTTGATACCTATGTATAAATATAAGCATGTCTATAATAGTAGTGTATACGTAAAAACAGAAATTAGACACACAAAAAATATAAACAAAACCCATGGAATGAACAAATGTAAATACATACGTTAACATAAAACAATCGTACAACCACCCTTAGTTTCATATTGAATAACATAAAAACTACACAAATTGTTTCATATTGATGACATAAAATACTGGAAATATAAAGGAATTGTTTTCTGTAACACATGACTAAAATTCATTGTTTACATAACATTAGGATTAGGCACGATCATCTTGTACTTCTAATAGAAAGCTGTGAGTTGCTCACGGTACGCCAAAGCTACCTCAACGGGATCACTTGCATCCAACGATAATTGATGTGTTAACCTGCATAGGAAAATGCAAAGCCACACACCACTGTCACCATAGGTAGGACCTTGTATCGGCAAATTCTGCGCCCACCGGAAGGTTATATAATAGCTTGAGGGGTCAATGTTCTTCCTCTGCAGGACCTCACTTTCGTATAAGTACAACGGGAGATGCTCAGCTAGAACTTTCCTCCAGTTCTCCCACCACGGCCGTCTATCTTGATCGGGATTTCTTGGTCCACCAAGGCTGTCATATAAGGTAATCACACCGGAACAAATATCAAGTTCTGCTAACACCCAATGAACTTCTGTTTCGTTGACCGGGAAATAAACCTACAATTATCACAAACGTTTAACAGTTTAGAATATTCTCAAAATATCACAAGCTCAATTGTTTTTCATACTATCATAACGGGTTCTTATGGTATGAGTGACCTATTAGAACCTTAAAACATAATGAAGCAAACTGTCTCACCTAAAAGCCTACTGAAACACAATCATTTATGCCGAATAAAAAGCATATTATAACAAAGTTAATGACAACGCGTCCTATGCATCTATCATAGTCAACAAATTAAAGAATAGGAAATATTACCTTCTGCACAGATTGCGAAAACCAAGGTACACCGTAAGTAATTCCGTCAGCATAATACAAAGGCATTTGACGCTTGAGGAGCATGGTGTTAAAGAAAGGGCTAACGGCTACCCAATCGGCATTGTCAGGTCGAAAGTGCATCATATACAAGACCCACAGTTCTATGTGCTACAAAATAAAAGAATTTATATTAAATTCATGTTGGTTGTACAATTTGCAAATATTTACAAAAGTTTTACTTTCATGTAAAAATTAACATACCGCATCAGATAGCCAACCTCTTCTATTTCCGTCTTTGCACAACAAAGCTGACCAAAAAGTGCAATCTACCACATTGTTTGCCCAAGGAAAACTATAGTAAAGGTCCTTCTCCGTACGCAACACCAAGTTTATATCTCTAAAAGCGTTAACTCTGTTTGCAGGAGAACCTTTAGGACGACTAAGATTCTGAAAGTTGTTGGATAGTAACACAACCAAATTCAGTTACAACAAGTGTGGAATATAAATGTTAATCTTAAATGGTATGACAATTTATGTACCTCATTCCATGGTTGTAGTTCGATCTCTTTTCCGTCAGAGCCTAGCAAAGTCTTCAATGTTTTTTTATACACCTTTTGCTTACGCTTCCTGCGGACTCTAGGTGTAGTTGGTGGTGGGTCGGTAAAAGGATCTTGTAGGTACACACTCTTCTTCCTTTCACGAGCAAATGGAACCTGGATAGTTTTAACCTTGTGATGGTTAAGACCAGAGCTAATGATTTCAACATCCGGCATGTCATCATTAACTTGTAAGTTTTCCACAATATTATCCCGTTCCATATCATTTACCCCATTACTAGTTTCCTGAGAATAAAAGTTAAGGAGTGCAAAAGCGCTATAATAATTGTTTTTTTCATCAAATTGGTATTCGATGGAATAAATTATCGATAAACTTAAATTCTAAAACGTATACTTACCGGAGGTGGGGTGAAACTAATCAAGTCCATCAAAGCCTTTACTGCTACCAAACCTTCACTAGGCGATGGACATATGTCTTGAACTTCTTCTTCCACATGCATCATTTCATCAGCGTTATTATCCTTGACAATTTAAAAAAAATGTCATTAAATAATTAATACAAAACCGTATAATATTATAATAAATAAAATGAAAGTATACGTCAAAACAATTAGAACAGAGTCATACTTGTGAAGCATGATGACCGAAACCATATCGGTAGAAACAGTTGTTACAAACTTATCAACGCATACTGTCTTGCATTCAACGGAAGTATCACCATCAAAGGGCTTGGACACGTGATTGTTCCCCACATTCGTACCGGTTTGCACCACTTTCCCAGCAGTCCGTTCATCGACCAAACCATACTTATGTTTTTTAACACCCTCATAAGCATCTTTCAACGTATTGCTAACACTAACACAAACATCAACCAAGTTACGGTTGTTGACAGAGTCCGATAAATCCACGGAAACGTCCGACTCTTTCCTAACCACCTCATCATTCTGTTTGTTTACAACATAATCAACACCCACAGGTACGTCAACCAAATTGTTAAACCCAGTTTCACAACCCTTGACACTGTTACTAGCAATGACCGAATTTTGACCCCCAGTTAAAGCTTCACCAATCTTAAGGCCTATGCTTTCAGCTTTTTGTACAACTGTATGAACGGATTGAGGTTTCAATAGTTCTTCGATTGCAGTTAAACGAGTACTAATGGTTTTGTAGTTCGTCAACTCTCGTTCCATATCAGCCAACTTCTTTACAAGTGCTGCTTTGCTCAGACCATTCAAACCTTTATCAACAACCTCCTCATTCACCTTTTCTTCTTCCTCCTCAGTTTCTTCCTCAACCGGTGCACGCATTTCATGCTTAACGTCTTTCATAACTTCCGGTTTAACACGATTGGTAACAAATGTACGACAAATCTTTGGTGCAAATTTTCTACGTGCCAATGGCTTCGTACTATGGATGTTTGATGTTGCCAGCTGTTGGAAAAACTCGATACTAGATCGCCACCAAAGTGATTGGTTTTCGATAGGTGTCGACATGAGTTTTTTAAGGGGTGTTGTCGAATAAAAAATACGATTGTAGTCAGATTTTTTAAACTTTGTATAGTCACTCCAAGCCACACAGCGGGGAATAACATTGTCTTCTTTTTTCCACCACAACTTAGAGATAGGAAAGCTTTCCAATACAAAAATCTGCAAATATACCAAATAGGTAGTTAATATGGTGATTTAATCTGCCCTACAATGATTTTGTTAAATTAAGCAAGATAATAAGAAGCTAGGGGTCCAAAATGGGCACTTTGTGAGCTAAAGTAAGCAAGAAAATAAGCAGGCCAGAGCAAAATAAAAATTTGATCCAATAACTCAGTCTTACTAGCTACCCAATGCAATCAAAATGCTCAGCTAATGAGCATGATATGGGTCATGGAAAAACTGGTCAATGGCAAAAAAGGGGTGGTGCAGGGCACTAAAAATTTGATCCAATAACTCAGTCCTACTAGCTACCCAAAATAGCAAAATGCAGTCAAAATGCTCAGCTAATGAGCATGATATGGGTCAAGCAAGTGATTTTCAAAACCCCATTTTATTTTTGATTCGGGTCCACAAGCTACCAATTAACACAAAAAAAAACAAGAATAACCTATTTCCAATTCCTAAATAACCTTGTGCACGATCTTAAAAACTTGTCCATTTTCCAGTTGTAACATTTTGACTTTTTGATTATCAACACTAAGTTGACCTAAATGGATTTATACTGATATAAACTTATCCTACACGTAATATGAAGTTGTCTAAACACTTATTATCCCTAGATATGCACTAAATTTACAATGCTCACTATGGCAGATTCACATAAACGCATATGCTAATAGAATTTAGCTAATGAGGTTATATTGACTTTTGTTGTTTAAACTACAAATCTTATGACCAAACTAGCTTATTCTAACCTAATGCAAACTAGTGGTGCAACAAACAAGACAAATAAACAACCAAAGCACACAGATTAACCTTAAACCAAACACTCCTGTAAGTCACAGGTTATGTTGACTTTTGTTGTTTAAACTACAACTTATGATTCTTAGCTATAACTACCAACTTTTAAGCTTTAAACAGATTTAGTACACTAAGTACTAGTAAAACTGTTAGATTAAGGAGTGTTTGGAATAGCTGGACACTTGGTGTTCTAGATGTTTTACTGGTGTTGTCTTTGCATAAATAGATTGCCTAAGTCATACTTAGGTTAGATTAGTCATAAAATATTCCATGTAGGATAGGATTTGATCAGTGGAAAATCTTTAGTAGTGAAACCTTAGGAGCAAATTAAACTAACCAATAGGATCTGATCTAGGCACAAACACCCCATTAATTTGATCTAGGCACAAACAACAGTGAAACATGTTAAACTAACCAATTACTAACAAACGGTTAAAAGCCGAATTTGACATATTTTAAGCACAAATCTAAACTAGTACATCAATGCTACTGAACTCAACCTACTCAGTAATAACTACCAACCTCAATAGCTAATACAACTATATTAGGTGCAAATTAAACTAACCAATAGGATCTGATCTAGGCACAAACACCCAATTAATTTGATCTAGGCACAAACAACAGTGAAACATGTTAAACTAACCAATTACTAACAAACGGTTAAAAGCCGAATTTGACATATTTTAAGCACAAATCTAAACTAGTACATCAATGCTACTGAACTCAACCTAATCAGTAATAACTACCAACCTCAATAGCTAATACAACTATATTTATGCAAAGTTTAGATACAAGTTAAAGGATAAATATACTAACCTTCAAAGCAAACACAAATCCGTACAACGAATATGTAACGGTGTATGAGGGACCCACTTTCACGAATTCTAGCAAATGCGTCTCTCTTTTCTTTGAAACAACATTGTAAACCCTATTGTGAAATTCCCTCCACATATATTCCCCCCAAGGAAAAGCATCCCACGCATAAAAATCATCAACTAGACAAAGTAGCTCATTTGACATTACATGCCTAAGCTCTTGACCCATCAATACATACTCTAGTGCTAACAACATACATAGACGCACGACATCCTCATTGGACATTTTATTAAAACTTTCACTGTGGAGAACCCTTATAAGATCATAACCCTTTATTCTTTCAAAGCCTGGAAAAACACGCTCACAAAAACCAGACACTGATCCCTCCAAATGTTCTAAACTGATTTTGCCGAATCTTAAGCCAGTGAGTAAACAGAACTCTCTCCTACCAAACTCCAATGTATGTTTATCTACCTCAAAATACATGGGGGTTTCGTAACTAGCGTTTTCAATATGTTTTTGATGTTGAAGCATAAAGTTGAGAACATGGTTATCATGGTCGTCTGATTTTAAATCCAACCAAGGCCCCAAAACAGTGTTTCTAAACATCGCATATCGATCCTCATTGTAAGCCAACTTACCTTTAATGGTTGAAATTAAATACAACCTACATCGGATGCTAACTTTCGCGTTATAAACCTACATCAAAAGAAAACAAATTAAAAAAATAATAAAACCCAATTAACGAAATTAAAAATTAATTTTAAAGATTAAAACCCAATTAACGACATTACAAACTACTTTGTAACCCTAAAAACCCAATTAACCTCAAAAAACCCAATTAACGAAATTAAAAATTAATTTTTAAGATTAAAACCCAATTAACGACATGAAAAATTACTTTGTAACCCTAAAAACACAATTAACCTTAAAAACACACTTAACGGCATTGAAAATTAATTTTAAAGATTAAAAACCCAATTAACAATATTAGAAATTAAAATTAACCCTATAAACCCAATTAACAACATTATAAATTAATATTAACCCTAAAAACCAAATTAACAACATTGAAAATTAATTATAACCCTAAAAAACATGAAAAAATTGAATAATAGGTTTATAAACGTACGCTTTGACGTCTCCACGTGTCATGTTCTTCAGGATTACCCTAATCAAGTCAATGCAGATAATTATATTCAAATAAAAGCAAAAAAATCTTAACAAAAACTGGGTAAAAAACATGAAATGTATACTTACGGTACGACGTCTCTTCTTCTCCATGTAACAGTTGTGAAGATCGGTGTAGATCGGCTATTTGTGAAGATCACCGGCCACAATGTGTGTTATGTGTGTGTTTTAGATCTAGAATCGGCAAAAATCAAAAGTGGGAATAGTGTTGTGTTGGTGGTGGAATAGTATTAGGCGCGAGAAACGAGAAGGAAATAAATTAAATAAGTGTAATAGTAAAAATAATATTATTATATTAATTTGTTCCTTCCCGAGGAAATCTTGTAAAGATTTTGTGCCGTAAGTAGCACACCTAGTACAAGTAGCACAGCCGTAAGTAGCTCACTTAGTACAGATAAAACAAAATACATGTGGGGTCATATAATGATTGGCAAATAGTTGAAATGAAAGGGGTGTCATGCCACGTGTCACACAATGTATGGAGTAGCACAGTAGCACAGGGCGCACATGACCAAAATTGAAACTTGGATAAAAAGTGACTCAATTGTGATTCTAAATTCGAATTTAGACATAAAAGTGGAATTTATGCTTGGACTAAGTTTGTAAATACGCAAGATACTTTCTCAAAAGTACTGAAATACGTAACCTACTAAAGATATTACTTATATCGATAATAAACTTTCAAATTTTGCACAATATACGTAATATTGACTGGATTTTTACCTGTTTGACCGGTTTGCAGGTTAAAACTTTAAAAAACTGACATTATTGGTCCCTGTGGTTTGCGTCCGTTTTCACCGGTCGTCCTTATACTCTTTTTTCAGTTATAAAAGTTACAATAATGGTCCTTGTCGTTTGGGTTGACTTTCACCTTTAGTCCCTTGACTTTATCTTCGCTTGTTCGTCCGTGTTTACACGTGTAAAGTTCGTTTTTGCACGTTTTCGTCCGTTTTTACAAGTTTTCGTCCGTTTTTACACGTTTTCTTCCGTTTTTCCACTTTTTCGTCCGTGTTTACACAGTCCATCACCACCAAAAAATTTCCAAAAAACTATTTTCAAAAAAAAAAAAATAATAGACAAAATAATATAAAAAAAAGTTTTCGAAAAAAATGTTTTTGAATTTTAAAATTCCAAAAAACATATTTTCAAAAAAAAATTTAAAAAATTCGAAAAATTTTCAAAAAATTTTTTGAATTTCTAAAAAATATTTTTTAGAAAAAAAATTAAAAAATTAAATTCTAAAAAATTTATTAGGAAAAAAAATTTCTATAAAATATTTTAGAAAAAAAAATATTTTTAGAAAAAAAAATAAAAAATTTTAAAAAATTCGAAAAATTTTCTAATTTTTTTTTTGAATTTCTAAAAATTTCTAAAAAATATTTTTTAGAAAAAAATTAAAAAAAAAAATTCTAAAAACTTTTTTAGAAAAAAAAATTCGAATAAAATTTTTTTTTCGAATAAAGTTTTTTTTGAAAAATATTTGAATAAAAATACTTTTTAGAAAAAATGTTTTTTAAAAATATTTTTCTAAAAATTTTTATTTTTTTTCTAAATTTTTTTTTCTAAAAAATTTTTTAGATTTTTTTTTTTAATTTTTTTCTAAAAAATATTTTTTAGAAATTTTTAGAAATTCAAAAAAAAANATTTTTTGTCTAACTTTTTTTTTTGAAAATAGTTTTTTGGAAATTTTTTGGTCAAGGGACTAAAGGTGAAAGTCAACCCAAAGGATAAGGACCATTATTGTAACTTTTATAACTGAAAAAAAAGTATAAGGACGACCAGTGAAAACAGACGCAAACTACAGGGACCAATAATGTCAGTTTTTTAAAGTTTTAACTTTCAAACCGGTCAAACAGGTAAAAATCCGGTCAATATTACGTATATTGTGCAAAATTTGAAAGTTTATTAGCGATATAAGTAATATCTTTAGTAGGTTACGTATTTCGTTACTTTTGAGAAAGTATCTTGCGTATTTACAAACTTAGTCCTTTATGCTTTGTATACAGTAATGTCCATTTAGCTGTTCACTCATCTCTATTGTATCCAATTGTACAGAATGAATTCGTATAATAGGGTGCTAGGGTGGGCATTTTTTTTTAACGGCGGGTGTGCTAGGGTGGGCATCTTCCCCTAGCAAAAGAATTAACATGTGGTTATTTTTCAGTAATTTGCCGTAGTAACAAGATCAATAAAATCACTGTTCAAATATTATCACAGTTTTTACGCTTTTGGTTTGCCGACATGTATGTGAACATTTTTCACAAAATCAACATCTGTATTATTTCACATCCTATTCAGTATAAAGTGACACCGAAACTGTCAAAAATTATAAATGGTCCTGCATAAAAACAACACATCATAATACTTTTGAGCCTAAAATAATTTCATGCGCTTGGGCTGCTGCATTCACTGAGAGAAAATAACATGACCCAGTACGAAAACTAAGAGAAAAATAAAAATGCATTGCACCAGCCGGGAATCGAACCCGGGTCTGTACCGTGGCAGGGTACTATTCTACCACTAGACCACTGGTGCTTGATGTTTTAATTGTAGATGCTTTATTTATATATCTGTTTGTTAGTTGACTTAGGGGGTATTTCTTTTTTACTTAATGGGGAAAGATAGTGGAACCCAGTAATTTAATATTATTATTTTGTTAAAAGGGACCCACTTTTTCTACTAATGGGTCTATATCCCCAAGGCAAAAAGTTTAAGCACCTCCCCAATAAGATGTTCATAGGTGTGGGTTCCACACATCCTCTTAGCTAACAAACAAAAAAAAAAAAAAANAAAAAAAAAAAAAAAAAAAAAAAAAAAAAAAAAAAAAAAAAAAAAAAAAAAAAAAAAAAAAAAAAAAAAAAAAAAAAAAAAAAAAAAAAAAACCCCTTAGACTAATAGCTCATTATTCATTTGACATATATTTCTTTCTTGTTCAATTATAGCATATCAAAATGTATATCAAACAATATATGCTCTAGTTATTGTATGTCGAATAGTTCTAGTTATTATTAATCAAAATGTATATCAAACAATATATGCTCTGAATTCTGAAAACAAGTGCAATTACATAAAGGATTCATATATTTCATTAGACAAATATTTCTTTCTTGTTCAATAATAGTTATGAGGTTTTTGCTCTTCTTTTTCATTCACCATTTTCCTAGATGATCTTTAGTAACATATTTGATCCGTAAATGATATGTTACTCAAAATAAAAAGAACACCGAAAGAAAATCCGTCAATGTTTTTATATGTCTATAGATCTATTCTGGATGACGCCTTTTGTCACATGAGTTGAGATCCATGAAGAACTCATACATGTCATAGAACCTATCAACCAATCATAGCCACTCATTTATATTTTTCACCTTTTTTTTTTTTCAAAACAACATATCTTGCAAACGGTAAATCTTCAAGCTACAAAAAAATACTATCGCGACGAGAATTAAATGATCTTTCTATAGATATGCATTGTTATATACTTTCGACGAATTTTTTTTTTTTTTTTTTTTTTTAAATTTCTCCGCCCAGAAAGAATCATATATTGATTCGTAAAAATTCATATATTGATTCGTAAAAAACTCATATATGATTCGATTTTACGAATCAATATTATTGATTCTTACAATACATATAAATCATATATGATTATTAAGAATATATATCGATTTGTTAAAAGCGAATAATAAGATTCTTTACGGAATCATATATGATTTTTCTGGACGAAAAAAAATAAAGTTCATCGAAAAAAAAGTTCGTCGAAAGTATATAACAATGCATGTCTATAGAAAGATAATTTAATTCTCGTCGCGATGGTATTTTTTTTGTAGCTTGACGATTTACGGTTTGCGAAATATTTAAGTTTTAAAAAAATGGTGGAAGTTTATTTTTTTATTTTGATAAAAAAAATGAGTGGCTAAGATTGCTTGATGGGTTCTATGGTAAAAGTTGGATCTATAAAGAACTTTTGGCTTTGTCACATAACAATGTAAAGTTTATGGGTTAAAATTACACATCTAATGTAAAATAGATAAATGAATTATGTTTTTTCCTTTAAAATTGTGAGACTTTGACTCCAAAGTACGCAATCTTACTAAGGTAATTTATCTTAGGCTACATGTTACATTAATAATTCAAATAAAATTAAAACATTACAATAAAAATTAAAAAATTAAACTAGTAGTCTAAATTATATTTATCTTTTCTTATTCGATCATCTTAGGTTGTAGTCCGGTCAAATGGTCACCGGAAGAATGATAGAACATGGGGACTTTATTCATTTTCTTTTCTTTTTGAGATTGAAATATTTGATGTTAGAGCTAAAGTTTTTCTTGCTTTTGTGCAATCTTTTGCTGTTCCAATTTCATTTGCTGTTTACGCGCCTGTTCTTCTAATTCCATTTGCCACTGCTTCATCTCTAAATAAGATTCCCGGGCTTTATTATTTTTTTTTTGAAAAGAAACCCGATGCGGCGTTATTCTGTTTATCGACTAAACGATCAACAAGTGCACCAGTTGAAGATTCTAAAGAAAATTTGAAAGGTACCAATCACGCAGCTCTTAAAAAATTTGGCATGTGCATATGAGAACAAAATTTGAAAGGCTTTTACAATAATTATAACAGAGCAGTTCGTGTACACAAACGACAAGTTGAAAGAAAATATTTTGCTATTTACCGACATAAATCAAATGTTTGTTGCATTATTATGAAAAATTTCTTGCGGCATAGCCTTTTGCAATGATCTTCGAGCTATTTCCAGCCCATTTTTCGTTCGAGTTTGCTCACCTACTTCACATGTTTGTTGGCTAACTCACGTTAAAATATTGTAATACAATCATCCATTAGAATTTAGAATGATAGGATAGATAGAAAGCTAGTAAACACTATCACACTAAAAAATTCTGTCAACTTTTGAGTCAAATACCGGATACATCATCCACGAATGAGCAAAAAAAATCAACTACTTTAGAAAAGCTTTAAACACAAAATTACCGATATTGATCGGGACAAACACTATAACATTTTTGACAAACCAATCAAGAGGTGCCGACATGAAGCATCATAACTCATAAGTGAAAAGACCTTATGCTCTCATAATAAAACAAACCACTTTAGGTTACACTCATTCCATGTTGCCACTTTGTGACTCAAACAAATATGCTATAAATAAAAAATTATAAAAATTTCCATATCATCCAAAAAATGGAGACACCCCATCAAAAGGAATGCTTACATGGCGGAAGTGGGGTCCCACACAATCCAGGATTTCCCAAAAATGCAGAAACAGGAAAACTAACATTATGCCTAGGAATTTCACCAATCAGGCTATTTTCTGATACATCAAATTCTTTCAAATTCTGTAAGTTCAACAACTCCTTTGGTATCTTTCCCTTCAAATTATTCCTAGACATAAATAGTTTAACCAAATAATTACTACTACTCAATGATTCGGGTATGCTTCCACTTAGCGGATTATGTGATAACACCAACGAAACAATCGTGTCCATGGAAGGAACATCAAGCTTTAAAGGTCCCGAAAATGAATTATAAGACACATCAATAGAGTTGTAATGACCCAGTGGCTCTTGTGTATTTTTACTGAAGATAATATTTATGTCGCCCGAAAAGTTATTGGAATGAAGATCAAGGTCCATTAGTAATGAAAGGTTCTTGAACTCTTGTGGAATGGTGTTCTTGAACCCGTTATTTGATAAGTTCAAAAACACAAGATTTGTCATGTTCCCAATCCAATGTGGTAATTCTCCCTCTAACGAGTTGCTTGATAAATCCAGCTCGGCTATTGTGGAAGAGGAAAGAAACTGCGGAATTGAACCTTGGATCCCAGTTTTTGCCATCTTAAGCCGAAACAATCTTAAGTTGGAAAACCAATTTGGCAATGTGATTAAGTTCAATGGATTAAATGACAAATCTAGAGTTTGTAAATTTTGTAATCTAGCTAGCTGTGATGGAATCCGACCCGAAAGTTTGTTTCTTGATAGATCAAGTGCTTAAAGACTATGCAAATTCCCAAAACTTGAAGGAATACTTCCCGTAAATTGGTTACCCGCAAAATATAAGTCAGTTAAGTTAACCAAATTACCAATAGTACTTGGTAATTTCCCGCTTAGCTTATTGTTCTCGAATATCAACCTTTGGATCTTCGGAAGCTTTCCAATGGACGGAGGGATAACACCAGTTAGCTCATTCTCAGACAGACGAATGAATTCAATCGAAACAAGACCCCCAATAGAAGCAGGAATAGAACCCTTAAGTTTGTTTTGGTTAAGGTACAATAGTTGCAAGTTGGACAATGTTCCAAGGGACTCTGGTATTATTCCTGATAGCTGATTTTCGGAAAGGTCAAGAAACATAAGCTTCTTTAAGTTTCCTATAGTTTCGGGTATATTACCAGAGAAATTATTCTCATGGAAATCAAGTTTTGTAACCGAAACCATATAGCCAATCGATGAAGGGATCCTCCCCGATAACTTATTACCAGAAAGAACGATTTCTGATAATGATTTAAAAGATCTAAAAACATCTGGGACGACCCCGGACAACTCATTATTACTAAGGTAAAGCTTTTGTAACTTGGACATAAATCTAAAAATAACAGGAATGGAACCCGAAAGCATATTAGTATCAAGAAACAAGTGAGTTAAACGCGAAAGCTTACCAAACTCAGGCGGGATCGGACCCTTTAAGTCTTTAAGGTTACTAAGGTCTAGACGTTGCAAATATGTAAGGTTACCAAGAGATGGAGAAAGAGTACCCGACATCGAAGTATCCAGAATAAAATCATCACCCGATTCAAGACCGGATCGCGTGACATTAACGACTCTACCCTTGGGATTACATGCAATTCCATACCATGATTTGCAGCAGTCAGTTTTAGGTGTCCATGTTTGTAAAAGATTTGAAGGGTCATAAGTGATTTTGTGTTTAAAGTCTAGTAATGCTTGTTGGTCAATAGGATGACAAGCTTGTAATGCTCTTAATGAAGTGATGAGACAAAGGATGATGAGAGAAAAGGTTAACAATTCCATTGATGTTGATCAAGATTGGATTAGAATGAATCGAAGAATGAAGTTATGAATATGTACGTGGGGATTGAGTATACATAGTTAGTGGGAATAATAAGTTGGTATTAATGCAATAGTTTCTTGTTTATGAAGTATGTATTGTTTGACTTTTTGGATATTATGCAGTCGTATCTTGACTAAATATAGTAATATAATAACAGAATGGCCTCTATAAATGCTATATATACAGTTGATTTTATAGATAATATCTATCTAAAAATAAAATATCTTGGGTATCTTGGAATGATATACAGTAGTAGATTTTAAGATGGAATGTCTTAAGATAAAATTGTTTTTGTTCAAATTTAAAGGGAAGTATAATTTTCTTTTATTTCTTTCCAAAAGCAAACCATATGTAGATTTTAGATAAATAATTTAAACTAAAAGAATATATTTTCTTTTATAAAATAAAACAAAATAAAGACAAAATTGGATCCAATGGGTTCTCATCATGCCACCTATGTGGACTTTAAAAAAAATGATAAAGGCACTAAGAAAGTAAGAAATAAAACAATAACCAAGAAAACAATATTTTCAATAAAAATAAAAGGACAAGAAATAGCATGTCATGATGACCCACGGAATTGCCATGATTTTGCTTCCCATTTTGAAAGATATAAATACTCATATATCATTGATTTAGGGCCCGTTTGGTTTAAGCTTTTTGGATTCAAGTAATGGTATGATTCTAAAATTTAATTGTTTGGTTTAAGTTTTTGGAATTGAAAGTGGGCCCGGGAATGATAAATTCATTCATGGCACATGAGGTGTCTTTGGCAAATTAAAACTTATAATGGACCCCACATGTATATTTTCACTCACAATCTATACATAAATTAATTATTAAAAAATAAAACTACACCACTTTCTTTTTAATAAATTCTTTATCAACTATTAAAATAAACTTTTTAATAAAATATTATTTTTTTCTCTTACCTTAATTGCTTTCATTCTAAACCGAATCCAAATCCGATTCCAAATCCTTTTACAAACCAAACGGGCCCTTAAGTTATTTATTTATTTATTTATTTCTTTTTTCCTTAAAAATTACTCCTAATAGTTATGATTACACAACATCTATATTACCTATAATAGAAAAATGGTCAAAAGTGAAATGTTGAGTTTTCAAGTGAAATGTTGAGTTTTCAATAATTGTCAAATGAGAGAGAAAGTAAAATGTAATTAATACTCTTGTTAAAACACCTCAACACTTAAAAGTACAATTATTTATTCACATTGTACAACCAAATTAAAGCATATCTATCAAATTAAATACAACCAATTCAAACACAAATCAGGTTGACCCGGGACGCTTCAAACCCGGCGGGTTGACCAGTTTAATTTGACCCGTTTTCGACCCAACATAGTAATGCGTGGGTTTTGCAACCTTTGCACTTAGGTTTTACCTCTCAAGGGATCTTGAGAAGATTACAACCCCCACCAGGCAGTGTACCTGACCGATGTAGTATAGTGAAGTGGCAAGTACCGGGGGATTGATCGTTCTCTCGGGGAATAGTGTCGTTAGGCTTTAAAAGCTACTCTAATTAGGTCTAAGGGTTGAGGGATGATTCTTTTTGTATTTTTATATTTTATGAAAGCAAGTAAAAATCTCGGTTTTTGGAAGAGTGGGCGAAATTAGTTGCTAGCCAACTAACCCAAATAACTACTTTTGCAATTAAAATAAAATAACAAGAAAAAGTAAATGGTTGTGAAACTTATATGAGAGAAATATGTGTTTACTTAGATTTCCTTACTCCCTAGCTATCTTTTATATGTTAATTGGTTTGTTGTAATTGTGTGGATGACGGGTTGTATTCCTTTAAACCATTCGTAGGGCTGTGTACGATCTTCCCTAACTCTATAAGCTCCTACTTCACTCCTATGTCGAGCCGACTTAAAGCTCCTAACATGGGATCATTAGAATTCGCTTATGCATTAAATACAACCAAATAATCGTAGTACACATCTGATTCATGTTTCTTAAGACGTTCAAGCAAGTTACCGTATAGGAGGTTAGCCAGTTTTCTTAAGCCTAACATCGACTTCTCCCCCCCCACAATAATCACAAATAAACCAACAACATATAATCAATAGCTAGGTTTCATTAGATCCAAGCAAACACAATAAAGACCTAGCTTAGCATGTTAATTGAAAGACAAAGATAAGATATAATCACACAATATATAGACATATTGAATGATTTGTGAAGGACTTATTGACTCGTCCCAAACTAACCAGTTAACCAGGTGTGGTCAACTAAGGCAAATAAGGGAGAGAGTGATCAATTAATGATCCGTTGAAAGCACAGTGTTCTCACGGGTCGTTTAGTCCCAACGAGATTGAAATTGTGTTTTGGGAAAACGTTCTGGAATGAGTGATTATGAATAGTAACCAGATTAAGATTTTGATTATTTGGTATTGATTACACTAATGGAAATGATAAATAACAAAATTTACACTACAGGGGAACATAATTAGGCTTAGGGAAAACCTAATACAGACAGATTAATCACGTAAAATGGAAAAAGTTAAATATGACAAATTATAAACTACAGGGGGTGAAAATGCAAATTTTAAAAACTTAAAATAAAAAGAAAATTAATTTAAAAAGAAAAATATTTTTTAATTATTTTAATATTTAAATATTAATTAATTAATAAAACTATTTAAAAACTTAATTAAAACTAATTTATAACAAATCTAAAAAGGATTAATATTACAAATTACTCTAAAAATTTGCAAAATTAATTTCTAAAAATCTAAAATGACTTAAAAGAAATATAAAAATTTAAAAATAACTATTTTTGTCTTTTTGTGGATCTTTTATAAATTAAAAACTTAATTAATATTTAAAGTCTAAATAAACTATTTAAAAGGAGAAACTTAGAAAATGAAAAGAGAAAATTATTAAGATAATTTTTACAGGTTCTAAATTAACTTAAAAAACTAGAAAAATTATAAAAATGAAAATCAGATTAAAATTTAACAATTATTCTAATTTTTATTTGGTTTTTATGTTTTATCTAATTTAAATAGAATTAAATATAAAGATTACAAGGACTACAGTAAAAATTCTAGAAAAATTACTACAAACTTAAAATCATGCAAGGATTACAGGAAAAATATAAAAAAGTACTACTGTAGAACAAATTTATACAGATTTAATTTAATTAATAGTTTTAATTAATTATTAAATAAACTAATATTAAATCTAATAAATACTAAATGGCAAAAGAAAATTCTGAGAAAATTATTACAACTACTTAAGGTGACAAACTAATTTATAAAATTATAAAAACAGAAGATTACTTAACAAAATTTAAAAAGAGAAAATGAAAATTAAAAATGTTAAATAGAAACTATCACTTTTCTTAAAAAGTGATTATTTTTGGAATTTCCTTTTTGAGACTTGTTTATACATTGAAAATGGAAAACTTTTGTGAAATCACTTTTGCTTAAGCTCAAAAATAAGCTCTGTGGAATGCTAAATGATTAGCAGTTTGACTTTGGTCAAACTAGCTTATGCAAAAGCAAGAAATAAGCCATACAGTGCACACAGATGATCAAATAAGTTATAAACAACTTAAACACACTGGAATGAACTTAAATCAACAACAATCCATTGCAAAATAAGCAAATAAGCACAAATAAGCAATCTTGAATACCACAGTAACAAACAAACTGCAGGCTTTTTCAAGGTGAGATTAAGCTAAGGGCAAAGGTGTTAAAGCTCAAAATAAGCTTGGAATCAATAAGCCACCCAGATGGGCTTTTGATAGAACCAAAAATCAACCTGTGGGGCCCACTAATAAGCTCTGTGGGTCCCTTGGAAGTTGGGTGTGTAGAGGCAGTGTATACTGACTCTCTGCACACAGTGAAAATGAAACAAACTAAATGAGACAAGCAGACATACTGAATAAGTTCTAAAACACAAAATAAGCACTGGACTATGAAATATGGTTGATAAGCTTTCCAAAAAGCTAAATCTCAAAGGGTGGGGTCCACTAATGAGATCTATGGAAGCTTATGAAAAATGGTGTTGAGACTGTGTACAGGGCAACTATTTGGAAAACAGACAAGTTTAAGGGTGCTTATAAATGAGCAAATGAAATCCAAACTCTGTTTTTCTTTTTGAAACTGATTAACAACCAACAAATTAACACAAAACAACCAGTGGTTTGTATTTCCAATCTGTTTTTAATCCTATGCAAGCTTATGAGTTTGGCTAGAAACTGTGACACAGGACACTTTTTGAAAAATACTCTAAGAAAAAGCCATCAATTAAGCAGTATATAAGCTAGATAAAAATTAAATAAAAATACCCTAATGAAGATTAGCAACAGAATATTAACACCCTACAAGCACTTAACCTAATTCACAACAACAAGATCACAATTAAATCAACTATTTTATTCAAAAACTTTTTTCTGTGAGAATTGACTTTTTGATTTTTGAACTAAGTTGACTTAAATGGATTTGGATCTTGATTTTCTTACTGAAAATGTTATATTAGACTACAAGAACATGAAATCTAGCAACCCTAACAACTTTTGAACTAGTTTGATGATTTTGGATCAAAAAACTTTGACAGATTATGAATGAGATAAGATTAAGAGTGATTTTGACTTTTTTACAAATGACCACTAAATTTTGTGTTTGTTCTGAGATAGTTTAGACCTAAGTAGCATATACCAAGCAAAAACAACAACACATGAACACTGATCACACTTATCACAGTAAAACCAAACAAGCCTTATATTGTATTAGATTTTGATTTTCAATGAGTTTAACTTGTTTAATCCACAAACTTGATTCCAATTCACTAATTATGCTACCTTAAACTGATTTGAGCACAGAAACACAGGTTTGATCCACAATTACTCAAGATGATCAAAGGTTCTATTTTGATAGTGAAAATGATGTTTGATCACATAGTTGATTCCAACAACTAAGGACTTAATTTTAAACTGTATTATGACTAAATGACACAAAATAAGCACAAAGGACAAAGAGATAAGCAATAATAAGACCTTATACAGTAAAATGCAAATTACACTATAAACTGAGATTTTTGAAACTTGAAAGTAGAAACCTTTACTCTAGCTTTACTAGAGCTTCTTTATGCTCAACAAGCTCCAGCTTATTCAGAGAATAAGCTGGTAAAGTCCATCTTGCCCCTCCATTGTAGGCAACTTCCAAAGCTTTCCACAGTCAAATGCATAGGTACCCTGTATTTGTTTTGTTTTCTGAATTTTTTATGTTTTTGAGTTTTCTTAAGTCTAATTAGATCCTAAGTGAGCTTATAGTACAATAACCTTAAGCTTAGAACACCATTAAAGCTAAAACAGAAATTTGAATTTTGAAATGATGAAACTGAATTTGAACATAGAACTTGGATTTTTGATTATCAAAAGATGAAATTACAATACTGAAACAGAGTACAAGCTTTAGAATTCAAATTTTACAACTAGAAACTTAAATTGAACTAATTCGACACTAATTACTACTAAATGACTACATGCCTTATCAAATGGCTACAATGTCCTATTTATAGTGATAAATTAGGGTTCTTGGACATTTCTGAATCTTTCCCACTTGAATTCTTGACCCTTTGATGACTGAGAAGCAATCTTGGCCGTTGGATCAATTTGGCGCCAAAACAGAAAAATGCAATTTGCATTTTATAAACTGCAACAGGGGGTGGTGGCATTAATTGTGGGGGGTAGTGGGTTAGGTGAGAGTGGTGAGGTGATGGTTTGGGCGGTGGGAGGTGACTGGCAAGTGGGGTGGTGGAGGTGACTGGCAAGTGGGGTGGTGGAGGTGTTGGTGTGAACGGGGAAGGAAGGGGGGAAGGGGGTGTTATAATTTAAACACTGGGTTTTGGTTTGGGCCTGGGTTGTTTGGGCCAGAGAAAGAAAAAGAAAAAGAAAAGGTGGGCTGGGATATAGGGGTGTTGGGTTTGTTTTGGATTTTGGGTTTATAAAAAGAAAAAGGGCCCGTTTGGTTTTATAACTCCACAAGGACTAAATGTGTAATTTTTGGATTTTCAAGGGACTGATTTTGCAACTTTTCCAAAGTATTCACAGGGGTGAATATTGCCAATTGTGAATAGTGTGAGGACTTGTGTTGACTATTTCCACTTTTGAAATTCCAGGGACCAAATCTGTCAATCTTCCAAACTTGAGGGACCAAACTTGTAATTTTCCAAAAATTTACCACAAGGACCAATTTTGTCATTTATGAATAGTACAATGTTTATTTTTGATTATTTTCACTTTTTAAATTCACCAAGGACTATTTTTGACATTTTTCAAACTTGAGGGACCAAAGTTGTAAATTTGTGATTTTTGATATTCAAAGGATTTGTTTTGACAACTTATGAATCCCCAAGGACCTTTTATGATATTTTGCATATTTTGAAATAACCAGGGACTAGATTTGACAAATTGTGAAAGTTGAGGGACTGAAACTGCCAATTGTGCAAACTTTGTTTGTTTTTTCATTTGTTTTCAAACATTTTGCATCTAGAACACATAAAACACACTTTTGGAATATTTTCACTATTTTGATGCATTATTGGGTGGTTTTGGATGTTTTGGCAGTTCAAAATAGGTATAAATGATGAGTATTTACACACTCATCAAAAATGAAAAATGCTTACAAATGCCATCCAGCTTAAATCACAGAACCAAGAACCATGAACCAATCCTAATACCACTGCCACTGCCTATAGAACCTCCACAGATCTCTAATACCA
Source organism: Artemisia annua (assembly GCA_014162995.1). Classification (NCBI taxonomy): domain Eukaryota; kingdom Viridiplantae; phylum Streptophyta; class Magnoliopsida; order Asterales; family Asteraceae; genus Artemisia; species Artemisia annua. The sequence continues at coordinate 83,020 of LBNU01036312.1, read as the reverse complement.
CTGCCATCCAAAATACACAGTGCTCCAGCAATCTACAGTCTTCAACAAGTAATTTTTGATTTTTCTCTTTATTTTTCTTATTTTTTTTGTATTTTTGATTTTTGAAGCTAAACTGAGTTTTATGATTTCTAAAAGCTTTTAAAAGCTTTCTGGGAGCTTATGTGTCCTATCTCAGTCCATAACAACAAGCATTAACAGAAATTTAACTAGATGAGATTTTTGAAAATTAAACTTGCACAAACTGAGTAAATGATGAAAGCTTTGGAATTAATATTACTTAAACTTCAAATTACATTAACAAAAGAGATTACAATGTTTGCTTGACCAAATTTTACACTAAAACAGAGTTTACATAAAAACGACTTGAAAATTTAAACTAAAGAATTACACACTCTTCTTCTTTGCTTCATCTTCCTTTTATAGCACAAAATTAGGGTTCCTTGAGGTCCTCTGAGCAATTCCCACCACCCTTGGATCCATCAAACTTAATCCTAGCCGTCCACGTAATTTTGGCGCCAAAATGGGAAGGTGCAAATTGCACTGTTATAACGCAAGGGGGTGGTGGCATTAATTGTGGGGGTAGTGGGTTAGGTGAAGTGGATTTGGGCGTAGGATGTGATGGTGAAGGTGGGAGAGGTGGATGTGACAGGGGAGGCCAAGTGGTGGTGTTGAGGTGTGAACGGGGGAAGGAAAGGGGGAAACGTTTTATAAATTTAAACGTTGGGTTGGGCTTGTAGGTTGGGCCAGAGAAAAAAAGAAAAGAAAAGAAAGGGTGTAGTGGGCTTGGGGTTTTTGGGTTTAAGTTTGGATTTGGGTTTTATATAAATAAAGGGTCCGTTTGGTTATGTAAATTCACAAGGACCAAAGGTGTAATTTCTGGATTTTTGAGGGTTTGGTGTTGTGATTTTTCCAAAGTACTCACAAGGGCCATTCTTGCCATATGATGAATAGTATAGGGTCCTTTTTGATATTTTTCACTTTTTGAACTTCAGGGACTTGTTTTGCCAACTTGTGAAACTTCAGGGACCAANATAAATAAAGGGTCCGTTTGGTTATGTAAATTCACAAGGACCAAAGGTGTAATTTCTGGATTTTTGAGGGTTTGGTGTTGTGATTTTTCCAAAGTACTCACAAGGGCCATTCTTGCCATATGATGAATAGTATAGGGTCCTTTTTGATATTTTTCACTTTTTGAACTTCAGGGACTTGTTTTGCCAACTTGTGAAACTTCAGGGACCAAACATGTAATTTTTCCAAAATTTTACCACAAGGACCAATTGTGTCATTTATGAATAGTACAAGGTTTATTTTTGATTATTTTCACTTTTTTTAATGACCAAGGACTATTTTTGACATTTTTCAAACTTGGGGGACCAAAGTTGTAAATTTGTGATTTTTGATATTCAAAGGATTTGTTTTGACAACTTATGAATCCCCAAGGACCTTTTATGATATTTTGCATGATTTGAAATAACCAGGGACTAGATTTGACAATTTGTGAAAGTTGAGGGACTGAAACTGCCAATTGTGCAAACTTTGTTCGTTTTTCATTTGTTTTCAAACATTTTGCATCTAGAACATACAAAACACACTTTTGGAATATTTTCACTATTTTGATGCATTATTGGGTGTTTTTGGATGTTTTGGCAGTTCAGATTAGGTAAAAATGATGAGTATTTACACACTCATCACCTTAGCATAATATTCATCAAGTGTAAATGTTACTAACTCAATATGTGTTGTAATAAAAATGATAACGGCGTCTCATAATATTGTCGACTAAAGAGTTCAAAACGGTTTTTAAATATCATACTAGTTAATACAATTTTTGTGAATCAAGTGAAAGTTGTGACTTGTGGAAATGATATTCATATAGCTAATATGTGATATGGTCATTTTCTATAAGTTGTCGAGGTCGGGAAAAATGAGTCAAATAAATGATCAAGTCTCAATAACAAATATCGGTCTAAAACAGGTCCAGTTAGCTTTTGCAGTTCACAACTTTCGTTTCTCACTTTCAGGCTAAACTGTCCATGATGTCTTATGTAAAACATTTTTCTGAACAACTTTCGTGTTTGACACTTTCGACGATTCGGATCAGAAAAGGATCAAAACCGTGATTTATAGATCAGATCAGAAGACTTTTATTTCAGCACCTAATTCCATCTAGTAATCTTCATTTAGCTATAACTTTTTAACTATAAACCCTTTTTAAGTGATTCAAAGACCCAATTTCTTGTTTTAACAACCTCTATCTTTCTCTTAAACTTGTCAAAGTCCTAGATTCTTGATTCTATGCTAAAGATTACAAATTCACTAGTTACCAACTAGTTGTTTCAAATGTGTCTCTAACTAATTAACTTGTGTTTTTCTTGTATGTACAACATCATACCATGCCATATTAAATATAAAACTTCTACAAGATATAAATTGCATCAAAATGAATGAAAAGCTTGAAAACTAAACAAAGTCTTACAACTTCTTGAATGGACAACACTAAAAACCCAAGAACCACTACCTTAAGTCTTTCAATCACCAACAATCTTTCAAGTCTTTAACCTCAACTTGTTGTAGCCTTAAAGGAACCTTGTACTACTCTTCTACTTCAGTCCTTAGTCTTGTGTAAGTCTTGTTGTGAGTTTGGAATCAATAAATCTTCACTTGGTCTAGGTAGAATTCACCATGGTCTTCATTTTCTTCTTAGTATAACTTGTTTCTTAAAGGTCAAATATGATGCTGATATGTTGATGGGGTTGTACGGATGAGAGAAGAAAAGAGTGAGATATTTGTGACTTTGCTTAATTGTGAGGAAGTAATAGTGAATCTAAATATAGAGGTGAGATCTTAAGTGTCATATTTTTAAGACATCGTGTCTTATAATATAGACACATAGTCTTATGACTATGCATAAGAGGTGCCACCTCAAGCATGAGGTGGGGTGGTGCCTTCTTGCTAGCTTGGGAGGTGACTTCATGATGAAGTTATCTTCCTGCGGGGTATAGTTTGATCCCGGTAATTACTAACATTAATCCCTTAAATCACGAAACACAAAACTGAGCAACATAAAAATGTAATACTTAGAAAAATATTAAAACTTATCAATATACTCTATCTAAGATGAGACCGAAGTCTATCGGAGTATTTAAACGTCGTTAACACTTAATGACATAGGTTATAAACGCATAAGTCATAAAATGTTGCAAGGTTTATATAAAAATGAAAAAATAATAATAATAGTACATATAAAATATGACTATAAGAAAATAAATGTATAGACCACCTAGACTGAACATAGTCTAATGTTGGTTACGAGTTAAGCTTACGGGATTGAACTTTCTTGATTATACGTGAAAGTATTTACTTTAAAAAAAATTAAGTACTAATAAATAAAAGTAAGTGGTTAATTTAATAACCTGAAAATTACAAATTGCTACAAGATTCTAGGATTGTTGTTGCATGGCTATTCATGTGTGTATATGTATGCTTATGCGTTGTTTTTGTTTTAAAATTGTCTCCTTCAACTTGAACCTGTTGTTTTGTGGAAAAAAGGTGAAAATACGTCATTTTGTGGTATGGCATGTCGTTTTGTGGTTTTAGCCATATTGTTTTGTGGTCATCAGATGTTATTTGTTGGCCCATTTACGTTAGGCTCAATAAACCAGGCAATATATGTGTCTCCATCAATAGGTACATGTCTAAATCCATGGATGTGACTATAAAATGTTTTACTTTGTGTCTCTGTGTTTTTATAGCCATGAGTCTCAATGTTGCACTTTAGTTACGGTCATAATTTGTGTAATTATCAGTTTCATGTAATGTGAACCACCGAATTATGTTTAACAATTTCATATACCAATGACGTGTGTGCAGATTTGGCCAAAAAAGTTCTTATGCGGTGCTTTAAGACTAAAATATATTCGGAAAACTTGACTAAGAATCCATGTGTTATGTTTTGGTTTAAATGGGTTTTTAGATTGATATCTTCATGATGTAGCTAATAACTTTCTTCAATGTAGCTTTTCGATTGTTGTTGAATTATGTAAATGATTTTTTCCATTTCATCATTCTCATCTATCATTTCTAACATCATGGACATTAGCTAATTGTTAAAACAAGCTATCTAACTGATTGTTCACTTGTGTTTAGGACAGTCAAGATATGTCAAGTAGACATATTAATATTAGGATCAAGAGGATGAGATAAGTAAATGCCATTTGCTATGGGCAAAACCGCTAACACAATTTTCTCGGTTTGTATGATGCTTGTAAGGAGAAGTTTTGTCACGAACAAGCCTCGGTAGAAGGCTTTACCTAACTTTTTTTCGTGACCAAACTTCTCCTTGCAAGATGTTCAGACATTCTTAATTCAGTAGGCAATGATGATAAACTGTAATATGTGTCTCTGAAATTGGTCAAAGTTTGGCAATAACTGTATCTTGGGGAGGCATTAATACAAATGCAGCCATGTCGTTTATTTCCTCTTTGTACTTACACATTCCTACAGATTTGAGCCTCCATCATCAGTACTATCAGTAGTCAATGGTTGTTAAATCTCAGTAAGCATTTCATAATATGAAGCGAATGCACCCTTTACCAAAGTAGGTTCCTGATTAGTTGGTTTCAGTTGGAAGCATTTTATTTCTGTTGTAATGTATGGTCTACAAATTTATATGTATTCATGTTTACTCTTAAGAATGAATCGTTCGGATTTTGTGGCATGTGGACAACGCCGTTTAGGGTGGCAAAAAATCGAAACTATGATGTTTTGTGCTCTAGCATGTCGCTTTGTGGTTTTACCCATGATGTTTGAGTTGTTGGGCCATTAGATGTGGTTGAGTTATCGGCCCTTGAGGGACCCTTCCCCCCCCCCCTTTGGTTTCTTCGCTCTTTTTTTATTAGTGATTCCAAGTCTTTCTATAATCTCATACTTTACTAAAACTCCTAATTAGGTAGGCAATGATGATAAATATGTGATGTGTGTCGCTGAAATTGTTCAAAATTTTAGAATAACCACATCTTGACGGGGCATTTACATTAATGCAGTCATGGCATTTATTTCCTCATTACCCCTTTTAGATATTTGTGATCCAAAACGCGGCCGGCAACGTGATAGACAATTGTGAGCTAATAATTGGGCATTGTAATTATTTGCGGTTCGAATTACAGGTTATTATTTCATTGTTATAATTGGTTTTAAATCCATTTTAGCCGGTTTCAGAACACTATTTTACGTTTTACAATCCTTCTTTAGCATAGAAGTAGTGTTGATAAGTTTAGGATGTTTTAGCAAGATAAAATGTATACCTGTTTGGTGAACCTTTTGTGGTATTAAACACTTTGCAATAGATTATATTTGGGCGAAGTAATCTATCATCTCATATCTTATTAGAACACTTAATTGGGTAGGGAATGATGATGAACATGTGATGTGTGTCAGTGAAATGGTTCAGAATTTAAGAATAACGACATCTTGGTGGGGAATTTATATTAATGTAACCATTGCGTTTATTTCCTTTTTGTACAGATACATTCTTACAGATCTGACCCTCCATCGCCTCTTTTAGACATTTGTGATCCCAATTTTTGCCCATGACGTTGATTCAAAGTTGAAATTACAAGATAATCCGATGATAGAATTTGACGTTCTCAGTTGGGTAGGAAATGATGATGAATCTATAATTTAGATGTTGTGTCGATGAAAAATGTTAATGCTTCATTTCATACTAATGTTGAAATTCTGGCCTGCATGGATTTTTGGGACATGAATAAGTCGTCGTTCCACTTGCTTCACTTTAATTATAAAACTTGACTTTTGGCTTAGTTCTTGGCCGTTCAAATCCAGTATTAATTTTCTTGGACCCCTAGAATAAATGGTTCGTTGGCAATGATGCTAAATCTGTAGTACATATGTTATGTGACTGACATTGGTGAAATTTTAGAATAGTCGTACCTTAGCAGGGCATTTACATTAATGCAACCATGACGTTTTTTTCTTCTTATGCATACTTACAAATACGAGCCTTTATTTTTAATATACAGTGTATGTGGTGTGTGCTAATATTCAAAACGCAATGATTTGATAACGGCATCATGATAGTCAAAACGATGTTATTTTAATTGTTTTCCTACCTAAACGGCATATCGGTCACGCCTAATGTATAACAACTACTCGCATCTTTAGACATTCTTAAGTGGATAGGCTTAACGTAGCCACCTATGTCTAGGGAAGAGACCCGCTCTGATACTATGTTAGATAATGAATGAACTCATAGGTAAATTTTATTATTAGGGAAGGCATATATATAGAGAACATGACATTAAAATCAAATTGACTCAAAACCACAATTACTGCTCGAGCCATATTTATCGTCTAACAGTGTTCGGATCGATCCTAGTTTTCTAAGAGAGCGTATAAAAGTAACGATTCTAGTATGTTACATTACTCTTTTACTTTAGAAATCTAATACTAACAATTGTATTCAAGAAACTTTCACATGATCATACAATTGGAACCTGGTTCCTCCCACCGATTCATATGAACCATAGCCATTTGTTGACAAATAACGCAATCGTACGGCATGTGATTGTTGTAGGGATGAACCGGAACTTTTTCTTCAGGTTTCTTTTCTTCAGGCTTCTTTGCTTCGGGTTTTTTCTCTGGTGGCTTCTTCTCTTCGGGTTTCTTTTCATCGGGCTTCTTTGGAGGTGCGGGCGGAGGTCCAATTGTCACCACTTCGACAAATTTCCCTGCTTTCTTTGTTCTTAAAATTATCTCGTAAGGATCAGCATTTCCGGTTACTGTTAATGTTCCTTTATCTCCATCGATTTCAATCTTATCTACACCTACAAGCATTTAAAATCACAACTCATTAGTGCTAAAGCAAGCATGCATGGACTATTTCTAACAACAATATCTCAAAGTCTTTACAAGTATAACATATCTCAAAGTCTTTACAATTTTGTAAAATTTGATAAAAAAAAGAAAATTACCTTGTAGCCCAGAGACTGATCTTAGGATTTTCTTCTTGCATTTATCGCACGATAATTGCACTTTTAAAACGGTTCTTTGCACCATATAGCCTTTAACTGTGTCTATTTCTATCTATCCCTATATATAAGAATATAATTAGAAACAAAAACTAGAATCGGACACATAAAGGTATCATTGGGTTGTTCACCATCCCCTCTCAATATTTCCTAAATCAAACATTTAAAATTGTTATCTTGTTTTATCCGACCCCCGCCTACAAAACCAATACTATTTTTATTTTTGTTGGAAAGATAAACAGTCATACACATATTATACCGCTTAATTTAGGAAATCTAGCATCAACGTATCTTTTAGAAAATTTGTTTATATAAGTGAGCTTGTAGAAAGTTGATTCGATCGGCTTGAAGAAGTTAAACGGGGTTCGAGATGCATCGTACCGAACATGGAAGATATGATGGAGAGCTTTTGGTAGCTTTATTCAGGACAAAAAAACTTAAGGTGGAACACTCATTGTTTGATCCTTATTAACGGCATAAAGTGCTATAATCAAACACAAGATCTATAAGTATACGGTAATTAACTAATCGGGATGCATATATAGACCCAACTTTAATTTGTCTTATATCATTTTGTACAATTAATTTGTTTTTATCAATCTGAAGCTTTGGTTTCTCCTAATTTAAAAATATCATTTTAAGGCATATAAGTTGATATTCACCTATTCTTATTTCAATGTTCAATCATGTTTCAATTCATGTTTCTTATTCAGCACCTTAGACTATGTCAAGATTTATTTCCCTAATATATAATGAAAATAGAAGTTCAGGCGTATAAATATAGTTACTATCGACAACATTTGCATAACGAATGGAGTCAATAAACCATACTTGTTTAACATACAACATAAGTTACTTGTTATTTCAGATTTTTCATGCCAATATATGTCATGACCTTTTTATTTAAGGACTGTTATAGTCCTATCTTATGGAAAAAAAATTTGTTTGGGTTTATCGGCTAATCACTCTCAGAAGCTAGAAGTAATCATCTTTTGGATCAAAAGCTTCTGAAGGCCCAATAATTATCCTTGAGGTCAGATATCCATACATCATGAAGGATAAAAACGACACCTTGAAAAGGAACATAAAGAAACTCACATGTTAATATGTAATTTACATGATACACAGATTAACAATAGTTATATGTCAAAAAATGATCACATAATGGAACAAGTAGTACATGGATCTGGATTCATATGAACCACAGCTACTTGTCGACATGCAAGGCAACTGTGTGGATAGTGGATATATGGAGGTGGAAATATACATGTACAACCTTTGTCTTTGGGTTTCTCATCCCCTGGCTTCTTCTCATCGGGTTTCTTTTCGTCGGGCTTCTTTGGAGGAGGTCCAATTGTCACCACTTCAACGCCACATTTTACAGCTTTCCTAGCTTGTACAATTATTTCATAAGGATCTCCGTCTCCTGTAATTGCTACCGTGTCTTTCGCTGCATCGATTTCGATTTTATCTACACCTATGAAAACAAAGAAGATATCATATCAAAGGGTATCAATTATTGTATAGACATTATCATATCAAGTAAAGAATTCTAAACTTGTCTTATAACTTCATGCATGTTTTTATTTATCTATTTAAACATCGGTTTAAAAACCTATATATAACTTCTACATTACTTTATATAACTCAACCTGAAACAAAAACTTAGAGGCCAAGCTACCCTAACACCATAACATTACCATCAGTGTCACTTCAGCTTTTTGGAGACCTTTGGAAATCTTAACTATGGCCCTAAAAGTATTTCTCAAAATCTGAATGCCCGTAAATTAATGTTTATTAATCTANAAAAAAAAAAAAAAAAAAAAAAAAAAGTCTTGAATAGAGATGCTTTGTAAGCATCGTAAGTTTTATCCTTTTAATGTCATTTATTTTCTAGCAACTTTCTAGGTCGTCTGATATAATCGTCGTTCAAAAAAATACATAGCCTCTTAAATAGATATAGTATTTTACGGATATTTAAAAATAAGACAAGTTATATCAACATGTTTTTTGGCTAAATACATTTGAATAATTATCATTTTATATTTAATTTTTTTTGAAATATGTAATGTAACAAATTGTAAAATAATGTAATCCGCAGTAACGCGCGACTAGCGGTGTTAGTAGGGTCGGGTTGACTCGAACTCGAACCGATGGCGATAAGGCTTATATTGTTGGATTTAATCGGGTTACAGAAGCTTATCAGGTTAGTTTGACCCAAACCTGGTAATCCAATATTGTTATCGAGTCGGGTTTGGGTTGATTTATTTATATTATTGGGTTATCGGGTCAACCCATAAGAGACGAAAAATATAATATAACCTAAACTATTACATAAAAATGTCTCGACCCATTAACTAAGCGTTGTTTTCAACCTAAAACAGTAAAACTTGTATATTCTTGTTAGTTGTTACTGTAGTAAAGTAGTAAGTTTGTTTGGTGTTTATATACTTAAAAAAATAAACATTGTTGATTCTTCTATTAACTTGTTCAAACAAAATCTACATTTACGTACTGTTAGTTGAACTATAATATATGGTACACCATTAAAACAAATCCGAAACATTATCTTCATATATAATTGCATATTTAGGTGCATTTTATTTTTTACTGTCGTTTTATGCTTGAAGAATTAGTATTGAGAGCTAAGACTAACATGCAACTCGATAATCCGATTGACCCAACCGACATAAACCGACCCGAATTCCACCCGCACCCGATAACCCGATTCCTTATAAGGTCGGGTTGCGGGTTAGGTTTTTTTTTTTATATCTAAACCGGAATCAGCCCGACCCGATAACATCCGATAACCCGAGTTGATAATACCTGTTAGTCTTCGATAGACCCTTGGTACTCTTTTCTTCTTTTCTGTCGACAACATATAGCTGCAAAGTGTGTCTATCTTTTCGTCGAAAGTATCCTTTCTTTGTAACCAGGGTTTTTCTTTTCTGTCACTAAATGGCATATATCTTGTAGTGAGAAGAACATCGTGAAAATTAACTTATAAGAACATAAAGTGATTTCAAGTATGTCGTCACATAAAAAAAAAAAATGCATATCTTTTAGTTGCATGCTCATGTTTGCATCATATAAAATGTTTACTAATCGAATCATCCACCTTCACCCGTATGTGCCATTCTTCTCCCTTTGTCAACTATGAATATGGTAAACTTGTCATGCAGATGGCAATTAATTTAACCAAAGGCTCTCATCATCTTCGTTTCGCCACAGTTATAAACCATGTTTAGATCACAAACTAGGCTAAGATCATGACTCATAATCTCTTTCAAAATATTAAAAATCTTTACATTGCACACAAAATTAGCTTTGATACTTCAAAAATAAATAAATAAATAAATAAATAAATAAATAAATAAATAAAATAAAAAAATGAATACCTTAAATTCTAATCACTCTAAATTGTACTAGTATTCTTCTGTGCGATTTTCCCTTTTTAATAAGTGTCTGGGATGTAAGTTATAAACTCAGTAATTAACATGCTTATCATGACTTGAATAATGGCTTACTGATTATAGGATACAAGGTATGAAAACCATGGCAAAATATTGTACAAAGCAATGATCATACGATCATGTAATTCTTCGTTTTGTTAAAAGATATACAACAATACCGAGAAAACATGAAATTAGTACGGAGTAATGAATTTAAGACATTAAGACAATCAACACGAATATAGTTGCACAATTTCAGTTAGATAACTTATTCAATCATAAAGCTAGCGTTTTGAGAGCAATATTCTTATCGATAAACGATCTGGTTTTCATTCCATCTTTTTGCTAATGGAAGTTATTCGATACCAATAAGTATATACTCTTTATTTGTTCTTGTTAAGACCAAAATGTTATAAATGGTACCTCCTAATTATATCTTTTTATTCTGCAACATTTTTGTTATCGGAAGAAGTTTCAAGAATCGAATAACGGACAAGTTGAGCCCATTGCTTCAGTTTCATCTTCACCTTCTCCGAGTCATCACCTACGTACATGTAAATCAAATACAGATTATTTAGCCAAAATACGAGGGATGTGTTAGGATTTCTTATTCAAAATGGTTATATATCTGCTTATTGAATTTTGATACTTCAAATCAGAATAGTGTTTTTTTAATTGTTTATCCAATGCTTACATCTCAATCTATTTTAAGTGGACTCGAGTAAGGCCAGCCATGCACATCTAAAAAAAAAAAAAATTCGTTCCTTTCAAATGAAGAACTTTGTTCGTTTACCAGTTTAAACAGTTTTAACTATTTGAAACGGAAAAAAGTATTATGTATAGAGTTTTAAATTTTTCATCATTGAATTAGCATAATAGAAAACTGTATCTAATGTTCTTAAGTTTTGTTACAATCTTTTCTTACTAAACACCCCTTTACTTAAGAAGAAAGAACTACAAAAAATACAAAAATTTGTTTACTTGGATCAACAATAGATGTAGCACCACTTGAAGAACTCGAACAAGAGTCAGAATTCATCGACGACGTCCGTGACAACGTTCCACCACTATTATACCCTTGTTTAATTGCAGCATACATCTTGAGTGCTGGAAAAGCATCCATAAGTTTCGGATCATCAAAATCATCCAACTTATCAAACCCAAACCCTAAATCAAAACAAGCTTTCAACTCCTTAATATCGTCATCAGTGACGTCACGAACATGATCAATACTCTTGCTACGACAAAGCTTGTGAGTTTTATAACGACTTCGTTGTTTCATCCTAAGTTTCTGCCACTCTAAATCACGGTTTATGTCTTGTGGCCATGTTTTTTGCTTAGATAGAAGGTGATGTGTATGTTGTGAGTCAGCCATTATACACACATAATTAAGACATGACAAAAGGATTTATTTATATGTAGTTTTAGTTTTGTTCTTTAAACGATTTGGATATCAAACTCTAAAATAGAATGTAATGAATATATTCATTAATTATTTATTTTATTTTCTACTTTACGAGTTTCCAAATTAGCTAAGTTACTATAGTTTAGATGAAAAAATAGTTAAGTTATTATATAGTGTCAGGAAATTTTGCTCACATGACAATACGATATTGTGCTAATGGAACTTTATTATAATAAAGTTACAACATTGTAAGTAGGTTATACTCTATGGGTTGCTAAGAAAATAAATAGAATTAATCATACTATAATTTGGACATTTTATGAAAACTTATATCGGTAAAATTGTTGAAAATAGTTGCCAACTTTCGTTAATATTATAGCAAAAGTTTCCCTAAACGGCTAAACTTGAAGGCTTAGATCATATATTGTAATGAAAGGCAGCTAACATTTGATATCTAACTCAATAATAAGAGTCTTAAATTTGTCAAGTTTAAATGTCTTATAAAAAGTACAGATGCTTGATACAGATTTAAAGATGGTTAAATTTATAGTTGATTTATTGCATATTTAAAGTTATTTTTTTTATATGGAAATGATAGGTTTTGTCTCATATTTTTATATCATCTTCGATCACAGTTAGTAATTACTGTGTTATAGAATAATTAAGCTGTAGAGTAGTGCATGTGTGAAGGGCGATAATGATGAGCCAAGTATGTTCCGCTTTATAAACAAACTAGCCTATAAACCCGTGATAAATCACGGGCTGCTTATAAAAAGTTAGAAAATATAACCTTAAAAAGTATAAAACAAAAAAATCCAACTAATATTAATTCTCAAACAATATTGTTTATTTCCATAATAAAAAAAAATATATACTCCGTATATAAAGAGAACATTGAATATATGTTAAAAACAACAAAGAAGAATAAACCAAGAATCTCTAAAACCGGATAATGTTAAAATTAAGTTCATATAAGATAGGTAAAACTAACAAAGAAGAATAAACCATTTTAACTATATGACGGATCAAATCTTTTGTAGCACTTCATGGTAAACAACATTCAAAGTATTGTTTGAAACTTTACCATCCTTGTCGTTGTATAATGATGAGCCAAGGATGTTCCGCCTTATAAACAAATTGGTTCTTTGATTTGGTATGGAACGACTGCCACTAAAATGCGTTCCAAGCCTAAATGTCTGATCAAATGAAAATTGTAGAGTTACCATGTGTCTCATCAAATGTTTCAGTATCCTAATAAATTTCTGTGAAATGATTTTTATGATAAAAATACATGTCTAACAACAAAATAATGTTACACTGAAAAATCAAAAGTAAATATTATGAGTGAGATAATACGTATAATATATGCTCAAAGTATAAAATCAATTAGATACAAGCAGGGACGGAGCCAGGACCAAATATGACCGGGTGCACAAAAAAATTTGAACAATAATACTACAAACACATTTCGATGGACAGGTGCATTTAAGATAACTTTAAGAAAAATCAATGTTTTTTTCAAAAATTAACACTATATCGAAAAAATTCATGGGTGTCAGGGCACCCGCGTGAACCCCTGGCTCCGTCCCTGGGCACAAGTTTAAGCATAAATTCTTGGACTATCTAGTATTACATAATATTCTATAAGTTTAACTCATTTTTGTATCCATGCCTCAAAAAAATATGTGCTAGCGAGTCAATATTTAAGAAAACGTATAGCATGGTATATTGTATATGAGTTTGAGTTGTGGAAGTGTGAAAAAAGTGTGTATCAGTTGGTTATTTATATTGGTTTTTTTTTTTTTAAAAAAATGCATATGGCCGTTATACAACTGCAAGGGCCAAATATGTTTTTTTTTTTTTTTGAAATTCAAACATATAGCCGTTGGCAAGGGCCGGATATGTAATTTTTTTTTTCATGTTCAAGCATAACGCAGAGTTACCATGATAACTTGGGGGTTAACGCAAAGCCATAACTCATACGCACGGTGTCATAGCTCAAGCCTAACTTGCGTTAAGGCCATTCCACCTATATTACATATTAGAGATGTGTTGAGAGAGCATATAGTCATCAGGATTGGAGACGGGTGTGATACTTCAGCCTGGTTTGATAACTGGTGCTTTCTTGGTCCTCTTAACCGGTTGATCTCCAAAAGGGACATTTTTGATGCTGGTCTATCTCTTGATTGTAGGGTGGCTGATCTGGTAACAAACGGGGAATGGATTTGGCCTACTTGCTTGTCAGATAAGTTCCCTTTCCTTACTCATCTTCCTCCTCCTCTTTTGTTTCATGATAGAAAGGATAGAGTAGTTTGGAAATCTAATGGTGGTATTATTGGTAATTTCTCTGTTAAAGCTGTATGGAATGATCTTATTCCTGAGAAGCCTGTTGTGCCCTGGTATAAAATTGTGTGGTTCAGCCAAAATATTCCTAGGAATTCTTTTATTTTATGGTTGGCCATTAAGAAGAAACTTAGAACACAAGATAGATTGGCTTCCTGGTTAGATGGGAATAATTTGAGGTGCTCTTTGTGTAATTTAACTCAGGATAATCATAACCACCTCTTCTTTGAATGCCAATATTCTTCTAAAGTATGGGAGTATTTTAAAGAGCTTATGAATCTTCATAATGTGCCAAATGACTTGTATCAGTCTATTGACTTTTTGCTTGATAGACCTGTGGGTAGATCCATTTGGAGCATTATTCAAAGACTTGTTATTGGTGCGTCTGTGTATTTCATTTGGCAAGAAAGAAATGTCAGACATTTTCAAGGTAAGGAAAGAAATGTTGATAGCTTATGCTGTATTATCAAAGAGCAGGTCAAACTTAGACTTATGAGCTTAAAAGTCAAGAAATCTTTTCAAGTTTTTAAGGCGGCTCAGTTGTGGAATTTTAGTGTGATTAATGGTGATAAGACCAAGTGCTCCTTTGCCCCTTGAGTTATGGTTCTTCTTTGCAAGCTGTATTGGTACTATGAGGGGTATAGAATGGGTTTGTTGATGGTTTCTAATGGTAGTTGGATTGAGATTTGGTTTGTTAAATGGTATGTGCCTGCTTTTCCAATGTGGTGTAAGCCTAGCTTAGATGACATTTGGATTAGCTTGTACTTAGAGATTGCTTGGCTGACTGATTTTCCAATATGGTGTGTGCCTAGCACAGATGATATTTGGAAAATTTGGTTTAGCTTAGGATCTCTTCTCATTGAGGTAGTTTGCTCTGTTCTGGTAATCTGGATGATGTGCTGCTATATGGTTCTTATCTACATTAAAGGAAGTTTTGCTGCTTATGTTTCTGATGAAGATAGATTCATGTGGGAGGTGCAAGTTGGTAATCTCTGTTTCTGTAAGGTGATGCATAGAAGACCTTGTTTATGGATTGAGCTTTTTGAGTTTGGTTGGATTGGCTACAGGGATGTGGTTGCTGCTAGTTGGATGTTGTTCTTTCTCATTAGCCATCTTTTATGTAATAAGTCTAGTTTTTGCATTACTTTGCTGTTTCTTGCTTTGTTCCCTAAGCATGTATTGGGAATGTCATTTGAACTAACTTATATGGGTATGTCCATATAAGTCTATTGTAATTTTGTGATTAATATATTTGCCGGGGATTGGCTCTTTTTCCCAAAAAAAAGGCCATTCCACCTAAGTATTAACGTAGCCTCAAAGTCATGATACCAAGAGCTCTAAATGTAAAAGATACGGCCCATCCACCATTTGACCTTTTCCTTCTCATGTTACATCCATTACCAATAGTGTCATACACTTTCTCATGTTACATCCATTACCAATAGTGTCATACACTTTCCTTAGGGCCCGTTTGGTTTGTAAGTGGGATTGGAACTAGATTTGGATTTAGGAAAGATTTGAAAGAAATTGGATTTAAGTATAGGTTTGAATTAAATGAGGAGAGAGAAATTGGAAAGAAATAAACTAAATAATAATATAAAATATTATTTTATTTTAATAAAAAATATGTGTTATATACGATATTTTAATTAACTTTACTTTATAAAAACAATAAAATAATATGAAATAACAAATGGGCTTTGAAATGTGTGGTTCACGAGTGAGCAAAAAATTAAAGTACTGACAATTAATTAAAGCTATGCAAAAATTCTGACATAAAAATGGTGAAAGGTACCATTTAGATAGGGATTGAATATATTGGTTTTGTTTCATTCGAAAGATTGAAAGTGGCATACCAAACGATCACTTTTTGAAATGATACCATTCCAACAGTGCGATAACCCCACACCAAACGCACCCTTAATTTCATTTTTAAAAAACTGTTGATGACAACAACATAGTAATGAACGTTGCTTACCGGAATCAGAATATTGATATCATGACATACATGAATCTCGATTTAACTTTTGTACTTGATAAAACCGATAGATTCCTCACAGTTGATAAGATAAATTTAGTTCACATATAAAATCAAGTTGCAGATAAAAACAAACATATTACAATAATTATCACACACTTGTGACCCTTCTAGAAAGTTTCGATGATTAGTTTGAACATTCAAAAACTAAAACTAAAACTAAAATTTTTTTGAACACCTTGTTACTTACATCTCATTGGGATGGAAAAAAAGGAAAATACAGAGCTTTGATTGCAGAAAAGGAAACCTCAACGTTTACTACACCTTTATCCGGATCACAAACGAACCTGCAAATGATAGAAACTCATTAGCATGACTTGCACATATTGCAGGAAAACCTTATGGTAGATTGGATGACAATTTAAATTGCCTCTTGTCCATTTTATGCCTATACAAATAATAATAACTTTCTCTAGTACGGGTCACTGAGGAGGTTTATGTACCTAAGTATATATTATAAACCCATTTGGCCATTTGTATAATCCAAATCGACCCATTTGGCCATTTGTATACATGGGTCAACTTGCCACCTCTAATTTAGTATGTACCTATGATTGCTAATCCAGACACTAGTGGCAACACGTGATATCTTTAGTAAAAATAATCTACAATGCATGCTTGAAAATTAAAAAATGCCATCAATATACAAGGATTCATTATCAAATATGTGTATTGTAGGTTATTTTATTGATAACATCCCCATTCTCCTAATGAAGGATTTTAGTGACAAATAATCTGACATATCGAATAATATATAAGCATTCTTGCATGACAAATAAGCAAGCTGAGTTCTGACACAACTATCTTTTCTGTCAAATTTGAATCAAATATATGTCAAATTGTTAACTCTCATCGTTCATTCGGAAAATCTTGAGTTAATTTAGGAAAATCTTGACTGACAGTCTTATTGGTAATTAACCCAATGCATATAGACTCAATTTAAAACTTTATGTTAATTTAGCAAAATCTTGAGTTGGAAGCATTTAAAAACTTACAAGCAGGAAGGTTGGAGATATCTGCAGAAACAGCACAAGGAATACCCAAGTTCGAAAGAGCTCCCCTTATAATCCCACAGGGAAAATAAAGATGCATCCCAGTAACTTCAGCTGCTTTGTTTCCAGGTTCTTGAGCTGAACCTGAAGTCTCTGCGGACGGGCCCGCTGACATACGTGAAAGCCATGCGAATTTATCATCTTGCAAAACAAATGTACCCTGCAACAACATAAATAAGCAACCATATCTACCATTCACAATACCTTATAAACTTATTACGATATGTGGTATGGAACTTACTCTATGATTTGTCTTTAAATTGTCTATCTGCTTCTTGAATAGCTCGGACCAGAAATCTTTGCAGATGAATTTGATTGCTTCTAGGTGATCACTAAAGCGTGGCCGCTCCATAGTGTATCTAATATGAATTCATAATTCAGTAACAAATATAATATTCAAGGGTGTAAGAAATACACCATGTATGTGACAAGTAAGATTTAGATCCTAGACAAATATTTGAAACTGGTGTACCAATAGTTACTTCGTTCGTCTATTACTGTGTAAACCATTGATGCAACCTTGGTGATACATAGGAGTATAGGAAAATATACAAATTAAGAAATTATGAAATTAGTTTATCAGTTATCTAAGTAAATTCTAACTTCTAAACACGTTGAGCAAGTGCAGGCGTGCAGCTGCGCAATTTGTTAGCAGTCTATTGCATAAGAGAAATTACTAAGGGTACTGATGCACAAGGAGCAGAAGACTGCTATGAAAACTTTAAGACATGCTAAGGAGCATAAGGTATCAGTTATCTAAGTAAGTTTTAAATACTAACCACCTTGAGCAAGTGCAGCTGCACAATTTGTTAGCAGTCTATTGCATAAGAGAAATTACTAAAAGGGTATTGATGCACATGGAGCATAAGACTGCTATGAAAACCTTAAGACATGTAATTTATCCCCTTGTTAGAACTAAGATTATTTTGACTGGATGGAAACTGATGCAAAAGAGTAAGAACTTCAAATTATTCAAGCTTCCACGGAATTATAGATTTAAATAGCAAAAAGGGGCTGGAATAGCTATGGTGAAAAGGGGGACATGCATACTCACACATGCAGTAAAACATTAAGATACTACTATGATCCATAAGACCTCGATGACAAAATACTGAATCAAAATAGGCTGTTTAATGAATATACGTGAAACATCATCATTCATAGGATTTACCATAAACATCTTAATTCATTGGTGCAATCAAAATATGGTGGCAAAATTCCAAAGATTACAGCATTGTCAGGTAACATGGAGTCAGCAACTCAGCATCATAATTCATAAACAAAGATGAGTTAATTGTGAGCTAAAAATGCTTTTGGCTTGTTGTTCTCATATGATATTTATTATTTAGAAATAATTGTGAGCTAAAAATGCTGGTTTATAGCTAAAAAACATATATTTACATTTTTAAATGAACTAATTTCACAGCCATATGTGTGATAAAAACTTAAACATAAAAAATGACACTCCAACAGATTCAATCAATTTGGCAATGCATCCTGAGATATGTTAATCACATTTACATACATTCACATTTCAAAGATCAACTTAATTTAAGCTCCAGATGAACAACTACTATTCTACGGCTAAGGAGACCAAATCGATCTAACAAACCTAAATTTAAATCTAGTGTTTACTTTCACTAACACTAGATTTACAAGCCCTAATATGCTCGAGAAAACCTAGAATATGTGCATGTATAACTAACATTTTAGATCAATACAACCGCTGCAAGACCTAAAAAACCTAGAATCAATTCACGAATGTACCTAACCACTCGGGGGTGGCCTAGTGGCAAAAGGACTTGTGACTATCACTCTAAGATGTGTGAGGTCTCAAGTTCAATTACCGCTAGGTGCAAACAACCTTGAAGTGGCCACGCCAACCTCCTGAAAAGGGAGGCTTTACCCGGTTTGAATCTGTGTGGCGGTGGGTTTAAACCNATTCAAGTATCTAACTAACATATCAGATCAATACGATTTTACAGCTAATAAAACCAAATAGGATCCAAAAAAAGGCCAATAACTGATTCACGTATGACAAACATTTCAGATCATAACCCTAACCATCGTAAATAAACTCAAATATTAACTAACATTTCAAATTAATACGTTACCTAGGATAGACTCATGTATAATTAGCATTTTAGACTAATACGAATCCATCGCAAATAAGATCGAATACACTATAAATAAAATACTATGAATCCAAATAATATTAACTAACCAATTCAGATCAATACGCTTCTACAAAAGCCTAGAACCAATTACAGTATCTAACTTACATTTCAGATGATTACGAATATAACGAAACCGGCATCGCTCTAAGATGACCTAAAACGTAAATCTAATTCAGGCTTAATACGATTATAACGCAACAAAACCGCATACGATCTATATAACCTAAACTCCTAACCTACATTTCAGATCAATACAATCCTACGGCCAAATAGACCTAATACGATCTAAAAAAACCTAAAAATCAATCAACTAACATATAAAATTGAATCGATAGAATCAGATAGCGCGTGAGAGCGCGTGTGTGATGTAAATATACCGTTCGGAGAGCTGATGACCGACGTGATAACCGATAGCTTCGATTCTGCGAGCAGCAAGTTCAGGCTTGGAAGCGTAAAGTACATTGCTGTATGATGATACGATCTCTGTTAATAAACTGTCCATACAGCTCTCTGATACTTCTCTAGCCATTGAAATGAAATTGTGTTTTACGGTGTGTGTGTGTGAGGGAGATTTTGTTTGCTCCGGTGATTTGATCAAGTTTGTTGAGTTGTAATGGGCTGGCTCGTTGATTTGATTTTAATTTTATCAAGGCCCGTGGGAATGTAAACTTTGTGTAGTCCGCTGGGTATATCATATCTATATCTATACTACATATAAAAGAAAAAGAGTCAAAGTGAAAAAGTGAAAAGTTAATATTGTTGAAATGTTGAAATCTTATTAAAGGAAATTATGAATGTAATTAATATTATTATTAAAACACCCCATTACTTAAAAGTACAATGATTTATTCACATTGTACAACCAAATTAAATACAACCAATTAAAACACAAACCGGGTTGACCCGGGACGCTTCAAACCCGACGGGTTGAGCCGGTTTAATTTGACCCATTTTCGACCCAACCTAGAAAGTTGACCCGATTTAAATCGA
>LBNU01036312.1:32539-62460 GCA_014162995.1 Artemisia annua | reverse complement strand
TAATAATAATAATAATAATAATAATAATAATAATAATAATAATAATAATAATAATAATAATAATAATAATAATAATAATAATAATAATAATAAACACACTTTTTTCATTTCCTCTTCCCGCCTGCAGACATAAGAGGAAAAAACGGACGCACTTCTTTGATTTCCTCTTCTCGCTTGCAGACAAAAGTGAAAATAAGTGTTGCTTTTAAATAATAAACACCGCCCAAGTCAGAGTTTTTATTGAGAAATTGGAAGTTGATTAAGGCATTAAGCTAAGCTTTTATTGAGTTTGTGTCGATGCTCAGCTCTCAGGGTAATGAAACGAGGGTATTTTTAAAACAAAAAGACATATATTCGTGAGAAGCGTAAAAAATATTAAAAATAGATAAATACAAAGTTTTTGAAAAATTCCCAAAAAATATGACAAGTTATGGGACATTGTTGGATAAAAAAAAGTTATGAAGTAAGTTTTTATATACGTGTATAGTTTTAAAGCAAAAAGATTGTGAAAAAAAAAAAAAAAAAAGTTTATACATTAATATTTTGTAAATCGACATTTTGTGCATTAAAAATTTGTTATGGCATTCAACTTCTTTTTAGTATATGTATCAAATTTAACAAGTTGAAAGTTTATGCATCAAAATCTTTTTGTGCATTAAAATTTTGTAAATCGACATTTTGTGCATCAAAAATTTGTTATCATTTTCAACTTCTTTTGTAGGTATTTCAACTTGTTAAATTTGAAATGCTTAAGATATATTTACAATAATAGAGTTTATCAAACACATGGTATGTGTATACCTCCAAAAAATTAGGGGGTGTTTGTTTAAGCTTATATGTGGGCTCATGAGCTTATTTGATTTCGGCTTATATATTATAAGCCCTAACTTTCCGGATTCTTTTAAGACTTTTGGGCTTATATAAGTTTATTATGAATATAATAAATAAACTTATAAAGCCCACAAGTCTCAAAATAAGCCGAAAAATTGGAGCTTATGAAATATAAACTGAAACACAAATAAGCTCATAAAGCCAAATATAAGCTTAAGCAAACACTCCTTTAGTAACAACATTGTAGTTTTGTAAGTACCAAACAACTCAATTAAGCGGCACTTCCAAACATCCAAAATAAACAACAAATAATATCATTGCACCACAAAAACACACACATGTAAAAAACTCTCCCAACTAGGGGCGATTTATGGCGTTTTATTTTTTAAATCCCTTACCAATCTTTTCTTGATCAATCTCTGAGTTTAACCTATAACAATTTGTTTCTTGGTCTCTTTCATGATTCATGTATTGTTCCTGGTTATCCTTGTGAATTCGTTGAGGTATTTTTTTGATTAGGGTTTCGCTTTTTCCATTAATCGCTACTTAGGGTTTCATTGTCGGTTCCTTGTATTTATTATCTAATCATTATTAATCATTGAACCGACATCATCACTATGGGATGATTCTGTACGTTGATGCTTATAAACCCTAGGTTATCTAGGGTTTTAATCGTTTGCTTTTCTGATTAAACGTGTTCTCGTGGTTCTTATTATACGATCTGGTTGTTAAAGGGTTTTTGGTTTTGTTTTGATGTCGAATTTGGGAGAGGAGCAAAATACTTTGTCACGCCCTATGGCTGAAGATAACAGTGCTACTATTGATTTGTCGAATGTGACTATGAGGAAACATAAGAAGTCTAGACCTAAGGATGTTACAGGTGTGGCGTCGCAGCCTATAGCTGAAAATTCTTATGATACATCTCCTCATATTCAGGTTGATGATAACATCCGTGAAGGGTATGTGGAGCCGGTTCCACATGCTGCTAATGCTTGTATTGGTGTACCTACATGTGGTCTTTCTAATCATAACGAGGTCACTGATGCGTAGGGTTGTAAGCGAACTGAACGTTCTCAGTGAACATTTCATGAACTGTTCGGTAAAAAGTTTGTTTATTTATTAAATGAACGAACATGAACAATATTTTACGTTCGTTTAGTTAAATGAACGAACATGAACAAAAGTTGTGTTCATTCATTTATGTTCGTGAACGTCCGATTATGCGTTCGTTAACATTCATTTATGTTCGTATATTATATCCTTTAATTATATAATTTTAAAATTAGTTTGTTTAAACAAAACAATACTTATAAAACAATATATTGTGCATAATTTAATAAAGTTTATATTTGTTTGTCTGTGTTCATTTTTGTTTGATCGTTTATGTCCGTTTAACGTTCGTTTAGTGTCTTAATGAATGAACATAAAAGCACATGAACAACTCATTTTCTTAATAAACGAACATGAACAAGAAAATTCGTCCGTTTAAGTGTTCATGTCCGTTTATTTGTTCGGTTAAAATTAAACGAACGAACATGAACAAGGCTCCGTTCTTGTTCGTCCGGTTCGTTTACATCCCTACTGATGCGGCGTCTTCAATCAAGATGAAGCATGACTATATTGTTGCTCTATTCGGTGTCTCGATTAATACACTAGAGGACATCAATGAGTTTACTTTGAGTTGTGAGGCTAGTAAATATTCAGTATGGGCTGAATTGGATAATAATGCTCGCACAATGGTTTGGATACTCTTGTTGATTTGTGGAATGCTTTTGCGGCTGAACTTAAAGCTAAATCTACGACTCCTAAACCTACTGATGAGTCTCCTATTGTCCAAGCTGTGGACATCAATACTAATGCTACATCTTACATTGGAGATGCAGGTTTGAGGGATGCTCAACCTATTATTGATACTTCGTTTCGCCCACTGGTTGCTGAACCTGTTTTTGAAGGTGTTAACATATCTATCCCCCGNAAGCGTTCATGTCCGTTTATTTGTTCGGTTAAAATTAAACGAACAAACATGAACAAGGCTCCGTTCTTGTTCGTCCGGTTCGTTTACATCCCTACTGATGCGGCGTCTTCAATCAAGATGAAGCATGACTATATTGTTGCTCTATTCGGTGTCTCGATTAATACACTAGAGGACATCAATGAGTTTACTTTGAGTTGTGAGGCTGGTAAATATTCAGTATGGGCTGAATTGGATAATAATGCTCGCACAATGGTTTGGATACTCTTGTTGATTTGTGGAATGCTTTTGCGGCTGAACTTAAAGCTAAATCTACGACTCCTAAACCTACTGATGAGTCTCCTATTGTCCAAGCTGTGGACATCAATACTAATGCTACATCTTACGTTGGAGATGCAGGTTTGAGGGATGCTCAACCTATTATTGATACTTCGTTTCGCCCACTGGTTGCTGAACCTGTTTTTGAAGGTGTTAACATATCTATCCCCCGGAAAGTGGTTGAAAAGGTTAGTACACGGTTGGAACATACATTGTATGGTTATTTTATTGGAAATAGGATGGCGTTTCCGGTTGTCGAATATTATGCTAGGAATAACTGGGGGAAACATGGGTTGAAAAGGATTATGATGAATTCCAAAGGTTTCTTTTCTTTAAATTTGATACATTAGCTGGGTTAGAAGCTGTTTTGGAAGGTGGTCCGTGGATGATACGCAAATCTCAAATAATCCTTAAGAAATGGTCTATAGATACTAGTCTGCATCAAGAAGAATTGACTCGTATTCCGGTATGGGTTAAATTGCATGATGTTCCTCTTCAAGTCTTTGAAGAGGATGGTATTAGTTTGATTGCTACGTTTATTGGAAAACCTATTATGCTTGATTCTTATACGAGCTCTATGTGTAAGGATTCGTGGGGAAGAAGTAGCTTTGCTAGGTGTCTTATTGAGATCAACTCTGAAGCTGATCTTGTGGATGTTGTTACTATTGGGTTTCCTTCACTTTCTAGGGAGGGTTTTACTAAAAATACTATCCGTGTTAGTATGAATAGAGACCTCCCAGGTGTAATGTATGTATGCTTTTTGGTCACACTCATGATCAATGTCCTAATAAGGTGGTGAATCCTCCTGTTGTTTCTAATCAACAAGTTGCTAATCCAAGTGTGGTGCTGGATAAAGACGGTTTCCAAATGGCGGGTAAGAATAAGAAGAAGAGTAAAGCAAAGTCTACTAATGGTAATCGATTTGTTGGTCCATCGATTAAACAGAATGTCAAATATGTCCCAAAGGCGGCAACTAGTGAACCTAAGAAGAGTACTACTTCTATGGGTAAAGCTTCTAATTTGTCATCTATGTTGAAGTCTGCTGGCACTACCTCAAAGGAAGGTAATATTACTACATCTAATACGTATGCTGCATTGGTGCTGGATAATGATGATGATGAAGAACATGTTGAAAATGTGTATGATGAATTGGCTAACTTATTTAATAATCCACATACCGGTGAAACTTCATCGTTCACTGTATCTGCTGGTTAGCTTGGTTCAGTTGATTCTTTGGTTTAGGTGCATCATTTGTTCCTAGAGTTGTAAGTGCTTATGGCATGTTATAAGCACTGGTTTTAGATATCTATCAAGCTGTTTAGCTTGAGGTAAATATGGTATCTCAGCCATATTCCATTTGTACTTAATTTTTTCGGTTTTAATATTATTTACCGGGGTAACCCTTTGCCCAAAAAAAAACACACACACACACATGCGTACATTAACACATAATGAAGCTAAAATCACCAAAAATAAGCGATTAATTGATATTGCGCTTCTACAATATATGAACCACAAAAGTTAGATAAGTCTTGCCATTCTGAATGGAGCTTTTCAAGTTAAGACTTTTATACTATAATAATCGCCAGAAGCAAATAAAATCAATAAACCATCTTTATATGTATATTCCAATTCAAATGCACAGAAGGAAAACGCTTACACCGTTTTTTATTCTTCTCTTGGACATTGTTCAGGCATAGCATACAACCATCAATAAAACATTCATAAACAAAAAACTTAGGGCCAGTTTGGTTGTGGTATTTGGAATTGGGGAAAGGAGTCAAAGACATAAATAAATTGTTTGGTTCAAAAATTCTATCGAATCATATACAAAAAGTTGTACGGATAGTGATAGAACCATTCCATGAGATAATGGTGGGTGTGATATGTGTGTTTCTTACAAGTGGGGCCTCTCACACACAAACTCAACTTTTTCCCATTGACAAATTTTGTCTCTTTCTCTATTTATATTAAAAATAATATATAAATATTAATTTAAAATTTATCACAAATAATAAAATAAACAAATTATAAAATAATCATATCCTTTCTCTCTCCACCTTTTCTTTCAAACCGAATCTCACTCCCATACCCATAAACAAACCAAACGGACCCTTAATCCAATTATGTTCAGGCATAGCCTTCCAATTAGCTACTCCAATCGGATAAACTTGCTTGTGTGTTTACTCCTGTCTCACCTTTTGGTCTCTTGTGACTCGTGGTTGTGTTTAGCTGATTGGATTGGATCACAGACACATATCGTATCTTGTGATTATTTGTGCTTTTCATGATATGAAAATGGCTTGTCTACTTCATTGCTTCTTGCGTGTTTACTCCTGTCTCACCTTTTAGTCTCTTGTGACTCGTGGTCGTGTTTAGCTGATTGGATTGGATCACAGACACATATCGTATCTTGTGATTATCTGTGCTTTTCATGATATGAAAATGGCTTGTCTACTTCATTGCTTCTTGCGGATACTGCCATACATGTTTGTATATCCACCATTCTCCTAATTCACTCGCCTTGTTTTCTTTGTGTTCTGCTGTTTTTCTTCCTTATCTATATTAGTTTGATGGATTTTGCTAATGAATATGGAACATGAGATGAAACAAATTGCTGTAATCATTTTTAGTTACCAAATTGCCAATCATTACTAACAAATAGTGTACCCTTTTTTTTCTATATACGATGTATTCACTCACAGTTTGTAGGTTCAACTCGTGTAACCCTAACATTCAACACCAACGTATCCAGAGTATTTGTCTACAAACACGAGGCTGTTGTAAAAACAACAATATCAAATACAACCATTAATTCTCACTTGAGCTGCACTAATATGGGTAGTGGAATAATTAACGGTGCACTATTACCTACATTTTGGACATATGGAGCAGGTCTTGAGGTGCTGGTAGTTCTTGATGTATCATAGAATAGAAGAGAGCTCTACCTTGAAAGGTGATGTACTTACAACTTTTTGGGTATTGTCATTTGTCCAATGCACTTCCATCGGAACAATTTGTATATTTTACTACTTTATAGACAAGCGAACAACAATGTATAAATGTTTAGCACCCATGGTTAATTTGCTGTCCTGGTGGTTAAGGCATCTTGAATGGTGTCTTTGAGTATTTCATCCTAGCTACAACGAGTGAGTGAGGCCATGACGTTGTGGTCCAGCTTACACGTGATAGCCATAACGGCTTTTATTGGTCTTTTAGCTTCGGTAAATGTGTTGTTGACAAACATTTGAAAGGGAAATACAACTTCATAGCTATACACAAACATGAAAACTAATACGGTACTAACTATTTTCGGCTGTGCTTTAGCACAGCCTAAAACTTACCTAGTCTAGTTATATATTATACCTCGCTAAGCATATAAAGTACATATTCCACATTTCCGCATTTCCACTTACGAGTTTCAACCCAAAAATCAAAATCTTTTATATAATAAAGGAATTACATCATTTCGGAGTGATTTTGACAAAACAATTTTAGTGGAAAAAAATTGGACCAATAGGAATGCTCGATTTTGCCACATAGGCGAAATCGAGCAATATGATTGGCCAATAAAAAGTCAAAATTGAATTGATTTTGGTCAAACTTTAATAAATTTGGTGGAGAATTTGATTGAGGAAAAAACACATAAAAATATAGGTGTCAAATTTATGAAAAAAAAAATTAAAAAAAAAATGAGGTAATTAATAAAACATTAGTGGTTGAATTTTTAAATATATTATATGGAGTTAAGTGTAAAATTATAAATCTCCATATTTTTTAATAACTTTAGATAATAAACAAATAACTCCTTACACTTTATAGCCTCTACACTTTATAATATGAAATTTGTTTACAACTACATAAGTATTAGTATTGGTTTGAGACTTCCATCCATTAAACTTACAAAATTTTATAAATGTACGAATTAGTTTTAATATACGTTAAATACTTTTAAAATAAATATTAGTTTTAATCTTTTATCTATTAAAATATCTTTTTACTATGTACATTAAATATAGATAAGAATTCATGTTACCCTATTTAAAAGTTTAATCTATACGTACACGGGTTTAAATATTAAATACAGTTAAATTATTATTAATGGTAATATAAATATCAAATGGTAAGTACGAGTTACTGTGATATGAAAATAAATATACGCGATTTTACTTATAACGACTCATGTAATTATTATTTAAAGTTTATATACGGATATCCAGAAATACATTTTTAAAAAACTTCATCAACGCTCATTATGTGCTATTAAACTCGCATATTTTGTACAACATGATATCAATAGTTAAAGTTAAACAACAACATCAACCTCAACATTAACATCTATGTCAACTAAACAAAGTTAAATCTATCATCCAATAAAATTTTTACAAAACATTAATTGGTATTAATACATAATAAAAAACTCATGCGTACTTATTAGTTGCACTTATATTATAATTTTCACGGGTAAATTCTTATATATCCATATAGTAAACAAAAAATTTAAAATAAATTTGATTTATGTGTAAACCCATGTGATCAAATAACCTTTGGCCCAATAACATTATAAGAAGACACGCTCAAGAATCCAATACAAGGTCTATGTCACGGTTATATTTACAATTTCTGCTAACTATTTTTCTTACTTTCGCACATGTTGATGCTCTAACTTTTTAAAATATACATAGGATTTTCTGTTTTTAAACGATAATACTATATAATTAAATTTTTCTGAAAAAACCCCGTGCGTGCACGGATATTATAACTAGTATCAAAATACATCAAACGATTCAATTAAGCTCATGCATTCATTTCATTAACTCTACTTTGACAAATTTATTACGAAAACAAGTTCGACCCACAAAATAAAAATGACACACATACCACTAAATCACTGATTTACAAAAGAAATCAAACTTTGAATTAGACCCTTTGCCTTTTCGCTAAATGGATTAAACAAATAAAAGCAATGATCTTCACCCTCATTCTCCATAAACTCCACTATCCCTTCCCATTTACTTTTCTCCAAAGTCTCTTTATAATCAATACCTCGCGGCTTTAAAAAATCTTTTTCCGCAACCACTATCAATACCTTTGGGCAACTCAATTTCTCAAGATCCGGATCTGCACCCGGGTAAAGTTTTGGGTCATCATTTGACGCAGAACTACCCGGGTACAAATACTTAATCAACTTATCAGGCTCCTTTTGAGCAAAATACGGATGCAATGTAATTAACCCACGAATCCTTAACCCAATTTTATTAACTCCAGCTTGGACCGCTAAGTAATGAGCCAGATTCGCCCCAGCNAATTCAATTAAGCTCATGCATTCATTTCATTAACACTACTTTGACAAATTTATTACGAAAACAAGTTCGACCCACAAAATAAAAATGACAAACATACCACTAAATCACTGATTTACAAAAGAAATCAAACTTTGAATTAGACCCTTTGCCTTTTCGCTAAATGGATTAAACAAATAAAAGCAATGATCTTCACCCTCATTCTCCATAAACTCCACTATCCCTTCCCATTTACTTTTCTCCAAAGTCTCTTTATAATCAATGCCTCGCGGCTTTAAAAAATCTTTTTCCGCAACCACTATCAATACCTTTGGGCAACTCAATTTCTCAAGATCCGGATCTGCACCCGGGTAAAGTTTTGGGTCATCATTTGACGCAGAACTGCCCGGGTACAAATACTTAATCAACTTATCAGGCTCCTTTTGAGCAAAATACGGATGCAATGTAATTAACCCACGAATCCTTAACCCAATTTTATTAACTCCAGCTTGGACCGCTAAGTAATGAGCCAGATTCGCCCCAGCACTCTCTCCCACCAAATAGACCCGACTCATGTCCACATAATCGTTAATCCATGAGTCGGGCCCAGACCCATTAGCATGGGCCGTGATCCACTGGAACACGGCCCAACAATCGTTGTACGCGATAGGGAGAGGGTGCTCAGGTGCCAACCTGTACCCTACTGCTATCGCGACAGCTGGAGTTTGGGATACCAAGGGAGTCAAAAACCCTTGTGTCACAATATTTATAGGTGACCCTATACAAAACCCCCCACCATGCACATAAATGATCAAAGGAAGCTTTTTGGATGCATCCAGTTCGTCCATTTTAGGGAGGAAGATTCGGGTTTTCACATCGATATCGGGTGAGATAACAACGTCTTTGGATTGAACACCAGTTATGGGATCGGTGGAGGGTGGCAAACGGGGTGTGGTGAGCAAACGTTCGACATGTCCATCTTTGTATACACGTAAAAACGGCGCGAAATCATGGGTGATCTCGGTTTCGGTCGATGAAGACATTTTTTTTATGGAAACTATGAAAGATGTGGGATGAAATAGATGAAGAAAATGGGGTCACTGCGTCACAAAATTGAATGTATGATTGAAGTGGTTGAAGAGGTGGGAATGTGACATTAATGTGGGTGGAAATGTAGTTGCAACGTTATATCATTGGTTGTAACAAAAATAATTTTACTTTTTTGTTAGTCGACGTTATTCTAGGCCCACGTGTATTGATTGTAAGGTTAGCCCATTATGATTAGTTAGAGATTTATATTGATTATTATGTTTAATGAGAATTAATGCTGTAATCTAGTCAAGCCGAGATTGAGTTTGACAGGGCTTGAATTCGGCTTGAAAAATTTAATGAAGGCTTGAAATTAGCTTGATAGTTTGACGAGCTTTAATCATCCACGCTTGAGCTCGTCTTGAGTAACGCTTAAGCTCGGCTTGAAAAGCTGGAATTTATATATAAACATTAAATTCGATAGACAAACTAATTAATAAATTAAAGAAAATACATGATGAACTCAAAGAGTAAAGGACTTATACAAAACATTCGAGAGAATTAATTTTTAAAATAGTCATTCTACAAATATTTAATTATTATACAAATATTCACGTTAGTCTTTAGGTTGTTTATATAAATATGTGTAATAAAAAATATATGTTCTTGAAGGCTCAAAAAGCTCGAGCTTGGCTCGTTATGTGTTTCGAGCTGGTTTATTAGGATCGGGCTTGAGCTCGATAAAAGCTCGACTCCATTGAATCAAGCTCAAGCTCAAGCTCGAGTTGCTTGATAAAAGCTTGGCTTGTTTGCAGCCCTAATGAAAATTATGGGAAAATAATCTTTTAATATGTTATCACAACCAAATAACGTCCATTTTAAAATTTTCTCTAAAAAAAATCTGTGCGCTCCTCTTCTCTCTCTTCCCCCCAATTGCTGGTCGTGGACGACATCCACCTATACCTCCTACTCCACCACCTTCAACATCTTATAAAATCATTTCTTTTGGTGTTACAAGCATAACCAACAACGTTCCCGTTAAACTTAGTTCAAAAAAAAAAAAAAAAAAAAACATAACTATAACTTTTAGAGTTCTTTCTTTAAAATCCATCTAGGTAGCCTTTTGGCCTTAAACCTCACATTTAAAACAAATCATCCGAAGCTACACCCTCTAATGTTCCTGACGCAGAACTATGCAAACTTGATGATCTCATCACGATGTGGATCCTTGGTACCATATGTGACTCCTTACAAGATCAAGTGGTGTCCACCCAGGGTAATGCAAAGGATCTTTGGGATCACATTAAAGGAAGTTGTTAAAGCAGTCAAAAAAAAAAAAAAAAAAAAAAAAAAAAAAAAAAAAAAAATTGTCTAATCATGCATGGTCTATCTTTTCGGTCATCAAAAATTATGAACATATTTAAGTCATTGTATAGATGCGAATATGTTAAATCGCACCAACACATCCTCTTAGCCTTTAGAAACTAGACGATGAGTTGATGATAGTTATAAAAATCTAACTAATGATATCTTATCTTACTATCTTAAATGTCTTAAAATTAAGTAATACAAGTATTCATACAATATTTACAATTCATTGATGCATAATTAATATACATTTTTTAAAACGTTCATTTAATGATAAATACAGACATTAAAATACATAATACACATCATGCAAACTGTTAATTAATGATACTTTAAGAACCCTTTTTCAATGAAAATATAATTAAAATAACACATTATACAAAACAAACAAGCTATTAAACATAAAAAACAAACAAATAAAAACTAAGCAAAGTTTCACTAAACTTTTGTCATTGCTTATAGTTCTTAAATGAACAAACTAATCAATAAAGCTATTGGCAAAAAACGTATAAATGAAATAAATTATTAGCCCAAAAAATTAAATTACAAGGTACTTGCAGCGCGTCGCATATGTTTTGGCAAATACATGTATAGTACGGTTTTTTCATGAACCGTATTAAATGATTTTTTTTTCTTTTTCTTTAAATTCTTGTACGGTTTCTTCTCAAAAGGGCATTCCACCTTTTTGTAGTAGCAGTGGAGATAGTTGGTCAAAAACTAGTAACAAAATATTAAAGATTTCAACTTTAGTGTGGTTTATGAGGTTCCATTAAAATAAAAATAAAGATAAATATGTGCATAATAAGAACAAACCATAACCTTGTAAAACTTTAAAATGAAAACATGGGTATTGTCATTCAAATCATATATGCAACAAGAACACACATCGTTAGTTCCAACATGGACTCAAACGTATGCATAAAAACATCTACATATCATCCAAGCCGAAGAAACTATATCTTTGAACAATGAAGATTGCATTTCTCTTATCAATTTATCTCAGTCTGCTGGTTTCCATCCATTGTTATGGTGGAAATGGATATGATCCTCTAGAGACTGCTTTAAATGCCCAACGTGTTAAAAGATCAGCAACTGGTCATGCAACTAAAGCCGAGTACACATACTCACCAGTCTACGTGGGCAGACAACATGGGTTGAAGGATGCTGACAAGATATCAGCATTGCCGGGTCAACCATCTGGAACTGACTTTGACCAGTACTCAGGCTATGTGACTGTTGACCCCGACCATATATGGCAGAGCATTGTTTTACTATTTTGCAGAGTCACCAACCAATTCTTCCACTAACCCTCTTGTATTATGGCTCAATGGAGGTATACCATTTTTTTAATTAAAAAGATTACCTATTATCAGTGCGGAGCCAGAAAGTTATAGTCGATGGTGCAAACTTTCATAATTCATAGAAACTACACTACAAATCGGTTCGTTGAGAGAGGGGGTGGGGGGGGGGGGATTTCAAAAATAACCAGATATTTTATAAAATTTACTCTACATTTTTTTCCGCTAGGGGGCATGTGCCTACCCTGCCCCCCTCATGTCTCCGCTTCTGCGCTATTATTATCTATTTATCTTTTTAAGTTTTTGTCACTTGTGTTAAAAAACTGAGCTGTACTCCGCTGTGTAGGACCGGGCTGCTCTTCGTTTGGATACGGGGCCCTGATGGAACTTGGACCATTTCGAGTCAATCCAGATTATACAACACTCTCGCATAATAAATATGCATGGAACAATGGTTAGAATAGTATAGTATACATATAGAGTAATATATATCATTAATTGTAAACATGAAAGATAAAGAGTGTATTAGTTAATATCAGCCATTACCTTATGCAGTTGCAAATGTACTTTTTCTGGAATCACCGGCTGGAGTTGGATTTTCTTACTCAAATATGTCTTCAGATTATGCAACTGGAGATGAACAAACAGCAAAAGATTCGTATACGTTCCTAGTAAATTGGTTAGAAAGGTTTCCAGATTACAAAACAAGAGACTTTTATATCACCGGAGAAAGCTATGCAGGGCATTACGTGCCTCAACTTGCTCAATTAATACTTCAAAACAATGAGTTCACTAACCAAACTGTGATTAATCTCAAAGGAATTGCTGTACGTAAGAAGTTACTATCAATTCATTTGATAGAAAATTTGTTTATAAATAGCAACTACTTTTTGAGATGGTCGACGAATATTGCCAACCTGATAATTAGAGTCTCTTTAAGGCTACTTTTGTGATTACCCGAATTTAATTCCCAAACTTCCGCATTGTCATAACGTAATTACCGAGGCAGGACATAAATTTAAGCTAATTTGCTGAGTATGTTGCTAATTTATGGAATTTATCCATCTGTATTTGCATCCTATAAAAACATGTAGACTAAAAGAATGGACATGTTGATGTTGATATTGTTCAGCTAGGAAATGCATATGTCGATGAGGAAACAGAAAACACGGGAATGTATGACTATTACTGGACACATGCGATCATTTCCAGTGATATCCATAAAGGAATTATCTCCAACTGCAATTTTTCTGAAGCTGGAACTATCACAAAAGCATGTCTTGACTATCAACTTCAGGCAAGAGCTGCTGTGAGCAACATTTACTTCTATAATATCTATGCTCCCTTATGCTCATCATTTAGCAATAGCACTCCCTCAGTAAGTTTCTACATTACTATTCATTAAATAATTACTGGAGGAAAATATTCTCAAGAAACTCACATCATTGAAACAGATATCAGGATTTGATCCATGTACCGAGAATTATACCCTCTTATACTTAAACAATCCTGAAGTACAACAGTCGCTTCATGCTAAACCATTTATTTGGGAATCTTGCAAGTAATAATACTAATATCTAAGTACCCTTCAATTTAAAAAAAAAAATAAATCCATAATTTAAATTTATTGAGATACGTACTAATTAAATCATCTGGCTCAACCTTAATATATTTCTTGTACTTGAATACAGTCATAACATGGCCAAAAGCTGGACGGACATGCCGTTTATAGTCTTACCTGTGATTCAGGAGCTAATGACGAGCGGAATCAGTGTTTGGATTTACAGGTAGAAAACCATTTGTTATTTGTATGTGTTATTGTGTTCGCTCAACCCATTAACATAACTAAAGACTATGACTTATAAAAATGCAGTGGAGATACAGATGGGAGTGTACCAGTGACCACAAGTAGGTATTCAATAGACAAACTGCAAATCTCAGTTAAGACTCCATGGTACCCATGGATGTATGAAGGCGAGGTAGATAGCCCACTACTCAATCCTTTTATTTTAATACTTAACTAATATTTATCCCATTAAATTGTTAGATTGATAAAATCCTGTGAGACATAATGTTTATTCATGAACAGAGCAAACTACATAAACCCTAATGGATCCTACACCCACAACTGGGCTTGAGCCATACTAATCTTATCATCTAATACTCCCCGCAATCCGAGCGCTGAAATCACGAAAGCTTGGATTTGATTTGAAAACTAAAACATTAAAGCAATAACTAACCGAGCGCTGAATACACCCGATAGCAAGGGGACACATTTGTGACCATAAGAGGAGCTGGACACTTTGTCCCAAGTTACCAACCTGCTCGTGGACTTGCATTCTTTTCTTCATTCTTGGAGGGAAATCTTCCTTGAAGACTTTAACTTTGGATCTTCCACCCGCCATTAGATGAACTTGAAGAAGCATAGTTAAGACCAGGTGATTTAAAAGGCTGCGACTTTTGGAGAATTGATGTTACTAATGTTTGAGTGTAGACTTCTTTCTTTATGTATAATTTGTCTGTTATGCAATTTTTTGTATTGAATAAATCCACAGATATTACCATAATATGTAGCATGCGTGCCTAAATATTGGGTGCAACGCTGAAGCCTGAAAGCAAAATTGTCCAGGCTGTCAAAAATGAGCTATAAACCTAAACTGACAAGCGATGATATTCCAGATTTTCAACTTGTAATAACTAAACAAATTAGCTGATTCCAAAAGAAGAAAAAAAGGCCAACTTTTCACGCCTACCTTTATGCAATATCGTGTTTAACATTGAAAACCTTTTTTTTTTTTTTTTTTTTTTAAATTTTTTTTTTTTTTTTTTTTTTTTTTTTTTTTTTATTTTTTTTGGTAACCATGATTTCCGACCTTATGCCAACCAATCTATTTCTATCATCTAATATATATATCCTAGATCAACATGGCGATGACATCCATTGGATTTTAGCATGTGTTGTAATCCCATTCTTAGCATGAGATAAGTAGAGTGATGGTCACAAAATTTCCGCACAACTTTTTACGGATGTCAATTATATAAATCTCAAAAAAGATAATGTACCTTCTAACTTTGAAGAATAAATTTCTTTTGTCAATCATTTGTCTGCGGGTTTCGGTGCACTGCGATAGTGGTAAGAATATGATACACTTATCAAGAGTGCTTTAAGTGTCTAACATTTTAGAAGTTCAGTGCTGGTTCATGTCGATAGCGATGATCACACAGCCGAGTACTAATTGGTAAGAATATGATACTCTTACCAAGAGTGCTTTAAGTGTCTGACATTTTAGAAGTTCAGTGCTGGTTCATGTCGATAGCGATGATCACACAGCCGAGTACTAATACTCACCAGTCTACCTATACATTTCTTGTACTCATGTACAGTGTTTCTTATTAACTTGTTTAAGTTGAGGTTAAAATAAAACAACAAAAGGATAAATCTCAAAAATTATTGGTCTTGGCGCAACTCTAACTCCTATGGCGGGAAGAAAATAAGAAAAGACCAAGTTCTCTTGGTTTCCCAACCTTCATGGTAAAAAAGAACTTATAATCAACGGGTCGCTTTATTAATAGCCTATCATATAGCCCCTAAGAAACTGGAAAAGGAATTCGGGTACCACGAGTCTGTATGTTGAGGTTATAATAAAACAGTAATAGAAATCACAAAATAATTGGTCCGCGGGCCAACTGAGCTACAGGACCGACTGGTTTTGCTTTTTCCATTTTTAATGTATATTATGTATAAATATCAACCAAAGTAATTCTTCTGGCCTAACTAAAATAACATGATCTTTCGTTTAAAGCAGCACTGTTAGGTCCCATTTTACATCCAAGAATGAAGAACAGATGATTCGAACCATCCTGTGAGCGATCAACTATTTATGTTCAGTTACACATATATGCGGACATGTAATTCGATCAGTAACAAAGGCGAAGCTATGTGGTAAGGGTGTGCACGGTACGGTTTGGGTCAGTTTTTGGTAAAACCGAAACCGAACCTCAATGTTCGGTTTTTATAGAACCAAAAGCGAAACAGTTCGGTTTATTATCGGTTTCGGTTTGGTTTTTCGGTTTTTAACAGTCTATATTTGGCCATGGGAAATTTATACCAACAAACTTGTATTACATAGAAAATTGGTTTTTTTCTTTACTTTTTGTCAATCTAAGCATAATAATGTTTATTGCATATTTCTACAATTACACATATATAGATGAGACACACATACATGCAAGTAAACATACACATAGTATGATCATTGTCGTATTTATTGATATATTCTCAAGTAAACACACGACACGACAAACACGCATATAAACATAAACGTTGATAAATATATTATAAATTCACCCACAAAATGAATATAAATTATAAATTTGAATTATTTAGTTATTTATTCATATTATATTAGTTATATATTACTATATAATAAAACGGGTTCGGTTCGGTTTTTGAACGAAAACCGAAATCGAACCGCATTTTTCGGTTTTTGAAAAAATAAAAACCGAACCATCGGTTTTTAGTTTTGGTCGATTTTTTCGGCTTTTTGTTCGGTTTTGGTTTTTTCGGTTTTTTTTCTCACCCCGCCCTAGAGACCAAAGAAGGCTTTGGCCCTCCTAGAATTTTTAAGTTTATAGTATATTAGCACAAGATTTATGTATAATAAACTTAAATTTTTACACAAACTATTGTTTGGCCCTCCCATTTTAAGAGTTATGTTCCCGGCCCTCCTAGTAAATTTGATCAAGCTCTGCCAATGCTTGGTAACATAATTTACGATCAAGACATATGAAAATTGAAAGTATGAAGAAGAACGAACCTTTTGTTGTTTACAATCAAGACATGATATGAGAGCAACTAAATACCTTTTATTAGCCTTATGTTAGGAAACTCAATGAGTTGTATTTGGAACAAACTTTGATCAGTATCAGGGTATACAAAAAATATTGTCATGGAAATTGATACATGTATGGCCATAACAATCACACGAAATTATCCCTTAGATTTTTTATTAGACAACACACGAGTCACGACAATCAAAAGTTAAAACATACAGTAAAAATAAGCTCCATCATTAGATGATCTTGACTTTGCGTATTCAATCAACTGCCCTTCAAAAACTGGAACTAGTTAACTAGCTCTGTGACATATGTTGATGTTAAAATAAAATAAACAATGATTGGTCCTAGCGGGGCTCGAACCCGCGACTTTCGGCTCATAAGACCAACGCTCTAACCAACTGAGCTACAGGACCAATTGCGTTTGCTTTTTTCGTTTAAAATTTTTATTTAATAAAACATTAAAATCAACAAAGTGTAACTCTTCGGTGTAATCTGTGTTTTTTTTTTTTTTTTTTTAATTTATAATAATAGATACCCAATTAAACATGTAAAATGTCATTAGATACAATAAAATAAAATAAAAAAATAAATTAATACATAAAAATCCATGATATGATGTACACCCCCTGTTTATAATATATTTATATTGATATATGTATGTAGTATATAGTACCATATATATATGAACGTCAATTCTCCATAGTAACTAATATGACCGTCTTTCGTGTAAAGCAATACTGTTGAATCCCGTTTTACATCCACGAATGATGATTTGAATGGTTTTCAGTTATCAAAATGCAAGTCAGTAACACAATTTACAAAAAAATAGTAAGTTTTTGGCCTCTTTGTTAGCACTTGTACTCGGGTTGGTGCCATGTTTGTAATCTTCATACTGCTTAATTTGACGCATTAAAAGAAAATGGACAAACATGTCCAAATCGCTCTCAACTATGTTCTAGTAAGATGACGAGAATTCAACTATGTCGATAATGATAGAACAAAAGATCAAGTTTAATTTGGAATGTGGAGTTGTGATCCTTTCATACAAAACAACAAATTAGGGGTCTAAGTCTAAGTCGATTCATATTCAGTCGTTATCCTTAACTTCCTTAAAGTCAAAGCATAATTGGACCACCATTTCAGCTTGATTTTGAGTGATTAAGAATGGTGAAATAATTGACGATGAAGTGCAAGGACGAGTGTTTGGATGTGTTAACTGTTAAGTGTGTGGTTTTTGTATGTGTTTCTCTGGAAAAGATGGACTAGCTAGTGGAATTGGCAAAGATGGATGTGCGTGTTAGTGTGTGTTTGGATTGTTTAGATTGTAGGTATCTGATATTATGTGATAAGAGTGTAAAATGGAATGACTTAGAACGAATGACATAAGAACTTAAGAAGACATAGGTTTTATCACACTGAAAACCTTGGATAAACGTGCTATGTGTAGGGGAGAACATGGAGTTGTTCCATCGGGCTCACATGCAAGTAACGTGAAAAGATGAATGTGTATCAAAACATAGATGTTTGGTTAAGTGTGTGATCTTGAGGGCGTGTCTTACCTGATCTTGTCTCAATGGCTTAAGATTCGAGGACACGTTCATCAATTAGAGTATTGTCCTATTATTGGTCTTTAAAAGGTCGCTAGTTTATCTCAAAAATGGGTCGGTTTATCTTACTGAGTCACAAGCAAAGTCATAACGAGTATATCTATTTTGTTTGTGTGATTTTTGTTAGTAAAAAGTAACAAGAGAAGAAAGAGCATTTCAGGGGGTTAGATAATCATTCCACTCAGTGAGAAGAAAATTTTAAAATGAGAAGAATGAGAAATAATTATAACCGCATATTTGAGATGCATCGACTTAAATTAGATGCATCTCTATTCATTTAGATGCATAACAATTAGTTTCGAAAGTGATTTTGAAGTGAAAACGATACAAAGTAGTACTAGCAACAAGATCCGCAGAGGACGAAAAATACATAGGAATCGTCTAACTTGATGAGATGTATCTAATACATGTATATGCATCTTATTTTTAGCTAGAAAATATATTATAATGCATCTAAAAGATTAATGATGCATCTACTTCAAATTAATGTATCCCTAAGATGTAGTTATAGTTATTTCTCATCCTTCTTATTTTAAGGATTCTTCTCATTTGATCCTTAGTCTCCACTCATATACAAAAAGATTTTCTACATCCACATCTTTGTTGTTTCTTTTGCTCCAACTATATTTTAAGTTTCTCAATATTTCGTTAGACCGAAAAAAGGGGTAAACGGAAAGGGATTCGTGTTGATGTTACCCAGGGACAATCCAGCCTTTCTAACCTGATGTATGCGGCGTAACCGGTGTTCATATGGCCATTTCCGGACTATTCATTGTCATCCGAACTTCCAAGATGTTCACCTAGCAAGGTTTAAACTAACTTTATGAAAATGTTTTTGTTCAAATCACCCGCCTACGACCGATATAAAAATGACCACTTTGAGATGTTAACTAACAAACTCATATTTCCACCTCTGCTTGTGTATTGGACCCATGTTATTCTCGTTTATAGATTAACTATTGAAGAATATATTAGTAAATACTTTTTTTAAGAAAGGCGAAGATAATGGCAATTGACTTTTCAAATTTTCTCCTAAGATCAAATATACTAATTAGTGGTTCTACTTTACACAAATAATTCAAAATTTCAACATCAACCATTTGTTTGAAACAGGCAACCTTGTATCCAGTTTATGTTATTTTCATTCGTTTTTCAAACAATGAAAGCATAGGTTTTGTCACTATGGACTGTCAACTCAACAAGATCAAACCGCGTTACATCCCACAAGATGACAAGAGACCAGTTGTATACATAAATACTTCTGTATCGAGAATAAGCAGACAACATACCTTTAAACAATGAACATTGTATTGCTGTTGTCTGTCTATTTCAGTCTGCTGGTTTTCGTGTCTTGCTATGGTGGCAATGGATATGACCCTCTTGAGAACGCTTTAAAGATCCAACGCTCTAAAAGATTAGCTTCTACTCAAGTGAGTACCAAAGATCACACAGCCGAGGACTCATACTCACCAGTTTACGTGGGCCGACAAGATGGTTTAAAGGATTTTGACAAAATATCAGCTTTGCCTGGTCAACCTGCTGGAACAGACTTTGACCAGTACTCAGGGTATGTGACTGTTGACCCGAACCATGGGAAAGCACTGTTCTACTATTTTACAGAGTCACCAGCCAACTCTTCCACTAATCCTCTCGTACTTTGGCTTAATGGAGGTAATAGTTTCTAGAAAATCTTCTTATTTTGAAATTATTCTTGTTCAAGAACTAAAAACATACTAATCGTTCCAGGTCCAGGCTGCTCCTCATTTGGAAATGGGGCCATGATGGAACTTGGCCCATTTCGAGTCAATGCTGATTTTGTGACTTTATCACGAAATAAATATGCATGGAACAATGGTAAGAATCATATATATCTTTAAGGGCTAATTGCACGAAAATGTAGCTTACTCGCCAGATTTTATAGTTATGTGTAGCCAGATTTTATATATCAATGTAGCACACTTTTGAATTTCATCTTTTTGGTGTATCGTGCAGTGGCGGAGCTAGAAAATTTTTTTTGGGAGGACCGAAACAATTTTTGTTCCGGAAGAACATTAAATGGGAGGGCCGAAACAATTTTTTTCCGGAATAACACATGAAATCGCGAAAAAAATACATTAACGGGCTTAGGCCTAGGGGGGCCGGGACCCTTCCCAGTCCCTTAATAGCTCCGCCCCTGATCGTGTGTTCAGTTGTGTGTATTATTTGACAGATATACCCCTCCCCTTGTTAAATAAGAGTGTGTAAATTGATGGGTAAAATGGTCAAATAGTACACACAACTGGTCACACGATACATCAAAAAGACCGAATTTAAAAGTAGCAAACAGCAAAAGCAACATAAAAAAATATTGAGTATTCCAATAACAATTGATCATATATTTTTCAGTTGCAAATGTACTTTTCTTGGAATCACCGGCTGGAACTGGATTTTCTTATTCAAACACGTCTTCAGATTATATAACTGATGATGTACAAACAGCAAAAGATTCATATACTTTTCTAATTAATTGGTTAGAAAGGTTTCCAGAATACAAATCTAGAGATTTTTATATCACCGGAGAAAGCTATGCAGGGCATTTTGTACCTCAACTCGCACAATTAATACTACAAAACAACAAAATCACCAACCAAACTGTCATTAACCTCAATGGAATTGCTGTAAGTATCGGATATCAACTTACTAGTAACTTTAGAGTATTTGTTTTTTTATTTTAATTATTT
The DNA here is from genome assembly GCA_014162995.1 of Artemisia annua. NCBI lineage: Eukaryota > Viridiplantae > Streptophyta > Magnoliopsida > Asterales > Asteraceae > Artemisia > Artemisia annua. Next base: position 41,196 of record LBNU01036312.1, on the reverse strand, counting down.
TATTTATTTATTATTATTTTTTTGAACGGCAAACTTTAGAGTATTTGTTAATGTTGACTAATGAATAGGCATGTTTACGCTCTGATATTTTTCAGCTAGGAAATGCATATGTTGATGAAGAGACAGAAAACACGGGACTGTTTGACTATTTCTGGACACATGCGATCATTTCTGATGAAATTCATGATGGAATCATTTCCAACTGCAATTTTACTGAAGCTGGAACCATCACACAAGCATGTACCAACTATCAAAGTCAAGCATACGCTGCTATAAGCAACATCTACTTCTATGACATCTATGCTCCGTTATGCTCACAATTCAGCAATAGCACTCCCTCGGTAAGATATTGTCTATCGTAGAATTATATCGTTCCCGTTGATGTATCAATATTATTCATGAGTTTATATAGTAAATACAAAGCTTAGTAACCAAGCAATGGTTTAATGGACTAGGCCTAACATAATACAATGGGCTTATAAAACCATATACTACTACTACTACTAACAATTGTCTAAGAGGTTTTTGGCATATCAGCGTACGATTGCGTTTGTCCCAGTTTAATTTCTGTACTTTTATGTCACGTTTTGGTCATTCAGTAACAAGAAAAATGACCTCAAAGTGATAATATGATATAAAATTGATAACTTTTATATCAAAATGTTACATTTTTATGTATAACAATGTGATGGTTAATTACATTATCAATATTCTACAAAAAAGGATAAAATGACTAACACAAACACAAATGTAAAAGTACATTGGTATATTATGCAAATTATTTACCATTAACAAAATACAAAAATCAGAAGCAAAAATGATCACATGGAACTCACATGATTGAAACAGATATCGGAGTTTGATCCATGCACAGAAAATTATATCGCTGCTTACTTGAACACTCCTGCCGTGCAACAAGCGCTTCATGCAAAGCCTGTTCAATGGGTATCCTGCAAGTAATACTAGTTACTAATTCTTCATCTAATATTTTATAAATTGAAATTTTGAAACAAGAACATACATGATCCTGCTCAATGATTATATAAAAAAATTTGTATCTGAATNCACTTTGTCCCAAGTTACCAACCGGCTCGTGGACTTGCATTCTTTTCTTCTTTCTTGGACGGAAAACTTCCTTAATAATCCCACATTCGCAATTCTATCAATTGCTAAGTAATTAAAGAGTCGAAAATAATGGCTTAAATTGATCTCCACACATGGATTCTAGCTGTAGTTTGTGTTTAGAAAATTACCAATGTTACTTCAAATATTTGTTGCAGCTTATCATTATTGTTTGTGCTCAATGATCATAAGGGGCTTTGCTCTGATTCTAGTTCTACACGATATATCCTTGGGCCTTGGGATTACTTGATTTCTGCTTTAATGTTTGTTTGTATTTTTTACGAGTCTCAGTATTACATTTAGAACCATCGTCACTGCAATCTAACATAAAACCACCGCACAAGAGGTCTAGAGTTCAATTCAGTGCCGTGGCCGAGCGAACAGAGGCCCTGTGATAAAGCTTATACGATAACAAAATACGTTGGTCAAAAATATATTATACCAACTATTGAAATAGAAAACATACCGTTTTGATGATCTTTCTTAAGTTTTAACATGAATTTACAACATAAGATTGTACAATGTTAACACTTTTTGTTTAAAGTAAACTTTGAGGCCTCAACTATATAACGGGGTATATGTTTTTTATGCCCCTAAAAATTTGAGGCCCGATTCGATAGCACACCTCGCACACCCTCGTATACGCCTGCGAGTTCAAATCTCACTAGGTACACATTTGGTGAAGCGAGGGAACGGGTCAAAAACGGTGATAAGGATATGGGAAAACACAATCATAGGTAATTGCGAAAACGGTGCAAGAATAGGTTATCGAGAAAACGCAATCATTTGACCTAGTTTATATAGCCGGTCACAGCCAACAAATCAGCCAACAAATAATACCAACTGGTAGCTTAAAACTTGACGATGACTCCATAGTGAATAAATATACAACTTGTATTTATAGCAAACTTAAATTGACGTGTATGAATGATAAAATGTATAAGCCATTAGCCAATTTCAAAGTCAACTGTTTATGATAAAATGTATAAAACATGTTAGACTTAACAATCTTTTAAGCCCGCACGTTGCGGAGAGATTAGATTCCGACTTAAATCGATCTCTTATATTTTAAAACATACAAACCGGAGCCCAATTAAGCATAGTTAAGCCTAAAGCCACCTACTAAGCCCACTATTATGGACTTCAATTATTTGTTAGTTATTGATTATTAACTTATTAAGAGATATAAATTTCATTCTAATTCCTTCGTGAGATTAGTTTTTCTATGTTTTAACAAACTGCCCTCCTCCGCCCCATGCTATTTGATCTATTAAAACAAAAGCACGAAACTTAAGCACAGTGCTCTTTGATCATATCCAACAGATGTTTTGCTTTTGTTTCGTGTTTTTGAATCCACGAATTTATATCATGCTGACAGTCCCATGACCAGTTGATCAGGGACGGAACTATGTAGGGGCGGGGGTGGGCCCCGGCCTCCAAAATTTGTGACACCTAGTGTAAATATTATAGGTTTTAGGGGTAATTTAGTTGAGGTTACAAACAAATATCCGATTCGGACCCCAAAATAAATTCGGACCCCTAAAAAAAATGTTCAAGTTCCGTCTATGCAGTCGATGATTTTTTTTCTTTCATTTCCCCAAAACAAACAATGTTGAATAAGAGTAACAAATCATAGCTATAAAGTACAAACTTCCAATTTGGGTTGCTGGTTACATAGGGCCCGTGGGTAATCTCTTTTACCAACTACGGATATCATTTTGGGTAGATAAAAGAAAGTCAGAAAAGAAAAACATATAAAGTCAAAAGATATTTTCTGTCCACGAGTGCTAAATTGTCGTTAACAAAGACAAACTCGTGCTTTACCACTAGTTATTGTCTAAAGATTATTTAAACATAGCTGATCACTTGTTCTTATATATAAATCAGATCAACAAAATTTTCATTTCTCGTGTTTATTATAAACATGATTTTATATTAGTACAAAATGGTTATTATGAAATTCTACTTATTCGTTTGTAGAGGCCAGAGAGGTGAATAATTGAAGAAACGTGCAAGCTAAGTAACAATAAATCAAAATACTAACTAATGATCACAAACAACTAATGTGAACTTTTTGATTATTCACACTTTAAAGTGCGGCTACATGCTCTAATAAGTGTGAGTATGTTACTATTTTGTAGTAGTGTTATTTCTATTATAAGTAATTTGTTGAATCTGAATTTTTAAGCCTTCTATTAATAGCATGTCCCAAATGTTTAATATAGTAGTATAGATTCCTTTCAAAAAACAATTCAACCTAATTAAGTTCATTTTTTTCTTCCTTTATTCACACACTTAATATCTTGATGCATAATTACTATAAAACCCCCATGATTCCATGGGTTTATAACACCATCATCCAAACATAATACGGCTAATACTCTCTAGAGTAACTAATATAACAGTCTTTCATCCACCAAGGGTAACCTTGGGGAGGTATCTTTGGAGAGGTCTCAGGTTCGAGTCTCATCATGGACTTTCAGGGGCCCGAAAAAATAGAAGCAGGAGTGGGGTTTATCCCCTAATGAGAAAGGTTCAATGCTTGCATACTGCCCAATTGGATGTCACTGTGGGCTCGAATTACTAACTACTAACTCGCCGTTCAAAAAAATATAACAGTCTTTCATGTAAAGCAATACTGCTGAATCCCATTTTACATCCACGAACAATCTTCAAATGGTTTTTAGTTATCAAAATGCAAGTCAGTAACATAATTTACAAAACATATTGTCAGTTTATTCGCCTATTTGTTAGTGTTTGTACTCAGGTTGGTTGGGTGCCATGTTTGTAAATTTCACACTACTTAATTTGACACATTAAAAGGAAATGGACAAAAAGTCCTAATCTCTCAACTATGTTCTAGTAATTAAGATGATGAGAATTCAACCATGTTGATAATGATAGAACAAACGATCAAGAAATAGTTGGTTGTTACTGATTCTGAAAAAGATAAAGTTAGTGCATCCATTTTATTGGAAAATCGCATTCATTCACCAAAGTTGGTGTAAATATTGTTTTCGAATATGGTGAAGTTTAATATGGAATTTGGAGTTGTGATCGTTTCATACAAAACCACAAATTAGAGGACTAAGTAATCGATTCATATCCAATCGTTATCTTTAACTTCTTTAGAGTCAACATAATTGGACCACCATTTCAGCTAGATTTTGAGTGATTAAGAACAGAGAAATAATTGATGGTGAAGTGCAAGGACGAGTGTTTTGATGTATTAGTGTGTGGTTTCAATGTGTTTCTGGAAAAGATGGACTAGTGGAATTGGCAAAGATGGATGTACGTGTTAGTGTGAGTTTGGATTTTTTAGATTGTAATTTGCAGGTATCCGATATTATGTGATAAGAGTGTAAAATGGAATGACTTAGAACGAATGCTATGAGAACTTAAGAAGACATAGGTTTTATCACACTGAAAACCTGGGATGAACGTACGTGCTATGTGTAGGGGAGAACATGGAGTTGTTCCATCGGGCTCACGTGCAAGTAATGTGAAAAGATGAACGTGTATCAAAACATATATCTTTTTCAGATGTATGGTTAAGTGTGTGATCTTGAGGGCGATGAGCGTGTCTTACCTGATCTTGTCTCAATGGCTTAAGATTGGGGTACACGTTCATCAGTTAGAGTATTGCCCTATTACTGGTTTTAGAAAGGTCGCATGTTTATCGCAAAAATGGGTCGGTCTATCTTACTCAGTCACAAGCAAAGTCATATCAAGTACATCTATTTTGTTAGTGTGATTTTTGTTAGTTAAAAGTTACGAGAGAAGAAAGAGCTTTTCGAGGGGTTAGATAATCATTCCACTTATATACAAAAAGATTTTCTACGACCACATCTTTGTTGTTTCTTTTGCTTCAACTCTATTTTAAGTTTCTCAATATTTTTTTAGACCGAAAAAAAGGGGTAAATGGAAAGGGATCCGTGTTGATGTTAACCGGGGACAATCCAGCCTTTCTAACATGATGTACGCGGTGTATTTGGTATTCATATGGTCGTTTCTGGACTATTCATTGTCACCCGAACTCCCAAGATGTTCACCTAGCGAGGTTTGAACCTAACTTTATGAAAATGTTTTTATTCGAATCACCCACCTATGGCCAGGGATGGAACCAGAACACAAAGTCACCGGGTGCTTTTAAAGAAAATCAAACAAGACTACATACATAATTTTTTTTAGGACTAGGTGCATTTATAAAAAAATCGAGATTTTGTAATAAAATTGACACTATGACACAAAAATCTATTCCGTTCCTGCCTATGACCGATACAAAAATTACCAACTTTGAGATGTTAACTAACAAACTCATATTTCCACATCTGCTTGTGTATATTGGACCCATGTTATTTTCGTTTATAGATTAACTATTAAAGAATATATTAGCATATACTTTCTTTTTTAGAAAGGCGAAGATAATGGCAATTGACTTTTCCTTTTCCAATTTTCTCATAGGATCAAATATACTCCATTAGTGGTTCTACTTTACACAAATAATTCAACATCTAGCATTTGTTTGTAACCGGCAACCATATATCCAGTTTATGTTATTTTCATTCGTTTTTCAAACAATGAAAGCATAGGTTTTGTCACTATGGACTGTAAACTCAACAAGATCAAACCGCGTTACATCCCACAAGATGACAAGAGCCCATATGTATATATAAATACTTCTGTATGGAGAATAAGCAGACGACATACCTTTAAACAATGAAGATTGTATTGCTGTTGTCTGTCTATTTCAGTCTGCTGGTTTTCGTGTCTTGCTATGGTGGCAATGGATATGACCCTCTTGAGAACGCTTTAAAGATCCAACGCTCTAAAAGATTAGCTTCTACTCAAGTGAGTACCAAAGATCTCACAGCCGAGGACTCATACTCACCAGTTTACGTGGGCCGACAAGATGGTTTAAAGGATTTTGACAAAATATTAGCTTTGCCGGGTCAACCTGCTGGAACAGACTTTGACCAGTACTCAGGGTATGTGACTGTTGACCCGAACCATGGGAAAGCACTGTTCTACTATTTTACAGAGTCACCAGCCAACTCTTCCACTAATCCTCTGGTACTTTGGCTTAATGGAGGTAATAGTTTCTTGAAAATCTTCTTATTTTGAAATTATTCTTGTTCAAGAACTAAAAACGTACTAATCATTCCAGGTCCGGGCTGCTCCTCATTTGGAAATGGGGCCATGATGGAACTTGGCCCATTTCGAGTCAATGCTGATTCTGTGACTTTATCACGAAATAAATATGCATGGAACAATGGTAAGAATCATATATATCTTTTAGGGCTAACTGCACTAAAATGTAGCTTACTCATCAGATTTTATAGTTATGCGTAGCTATCTGTTTAGACGATTAGATTATGGCCCAAACCCGGTTGCGGGTTTGGGCCACAATCTAATCGTCTAATATGTAGCACACTTTTGAATGTCATCTTTTTGGTGTATCGTGTGATCAGTTGTGTGTGCCGGGGTGTTATTCGGGTTAACCCAGTCGGTTTCGGGTCAATTCAGGTCAGGTCAATTCCGGTTCAAGGCAAAAAAACATACCCGAACCCGACCTTGTTTAAAACTCGTGTTACTCTGGTTCAGGTCTAGGTCATTTGAGAATTATACAATTTTGGTGTTTACATCTGAAAGTACATAAAAATTAGAAAGCAAAAAAAAAAAATCAAACTCGAGTCACTCGGGTTGACCCGAACCCGAGTAAGACACATATATTAGACCCGAACCCAACCCTATTTACAACTTGTGTGTATTATTTGACAGATATACCCTTCCCCAGGTTAAAGGAGTGTGTAAATTGAAGGGTTAAATGGTCGAATCACACACCTAGTCACACGAATTTAAAAGTAGCAAACAGCAAAAGCAACATAAAAATATATAGAGTATTCCAATAACAATTGATCATGTATTTTGCAGTTGCAAATGTACTTTTCTTGGAATCACCGGCTGGAGTTGGATTTTCTTATTCAAACACGTCTTCAGATTATATAACCGATGATGTACAAACAGCAAAAGATTCATATACTTTTCTAATAAATTGGTTAGAAAGGTTTCCAGAATACAAATCTAGAGATTTTTATATCACTGGAGAAAGCTATGCAGGGCATTATGTGCCTCAACTCGCACAATTAATACTACAAAACAACAAAATCACCAACCAAACTGTCATTAACCTCAAAGGAATTGCTGTAAGTATCGAATATCAACTGACTAGTAAATTTAGACTATATGTTAATGTTGACTAAAGAACAGGCATGTTTACGCTGATATTTCTCAGCTCGGAAATGCATATGTTGATGATGAGACAGAAAACACGGGAATGTATGACTATTTCTGGACACATGCCATCATTTCTGACGAAATCCATGAAGGAATCATATCCAACTGTAACTTTACTGAAGCTGGAACCATCACTGACGCATGCAATAACTATCAAAGTCAGGCATTCGATGCTAAAAGCAACATCTACTTCTATGACATATATGCTCCGTTATGCTCACAATTCAGCAATAGCACTCCCTCGGTAAGATTTTAACTTTTTGCATAATATGTCACCGTACTATTCCATTTGTCCCCCTTTAATTTCTGTACTTTTATGTCCCGTTTTGGTCAATTAGTAAAAAAAAATCAGCTTCAAAAATGATAATGTTATATATAAAAATCACTTGTATATGAATACGTTATCTTTTTATGTATAACAATGTGATAGTTAATTAAAGTATCAATATTCTACAAAAATATGAAGATTATGGGTAATAAAATGACACAGAACCACTTAAAGACTCGTATGTCAAACAAAAAAAGGGTACGATGACTAAAACGAGACAAATTTAAAAGTACATTGGTATCTTTTGCAAGTTAATCACCATTGGCAAATTTCAAAATCATAAGCAAAATGATCACATGGAACTCACATGATTGAAACAGATATCGGAGTTTGATCCATGCACAGAAAATTATATCGCTGCTTACTTGAACACTCCTGCCGTGCAACAAGCGCTTCATGCAAAGCCTGTTCAATGGGAATCTTGCAAGTAATACTAATTACTAAACCTTCATCGAAATATTTTATAATTTTAAAATTATGAAACAAGAACATATATACTTGATCCTGCTCAATGATTATATAAAAACCTTGTATATGAATACAGTCATTTCATTGGTGAAAATTGGCAAAACATGCCTTTTTCAGTCTTGCCCGTGATTAAGGATCTGATGGTGAGCGGAATTAGTGTTTGGATCTACAGGTACTACTGAATCTAATGTTATTTTTGAATGCAATACGATTATACAGATTATTAATCAACTATTCTGGATCATGAAAAATGCAGTGGAGATACAGATGGAAGAGTACCAGTGACAACAACTAAGTATTCAATAGACAAATTACAACCGGTAGTAAAGACACCATGGTACCCATGGATGTATGACGGCGAGGTAAAAAGCCTTTTGATTCAAATTTCTACGAATAATACTTAACTGAATATAAACGACCTGATCATTCGTTTTTTTTTTTT
>LBNU01036312.1:20356-32470 GCA_014162995.1 Artemisia annua | reverse complement strand
TCTTTTTGCTATTATTTAGGTTGGTGGATATGTTGAGGAATACCAAAATCTAACTTTTGTGACCATAAGAGGAGCTGGACACTTTGTCCCAAGTTACCAACCGGCTCGTGGACTTGCATTTTTTTCTTCGTTCTTGGACGGAAAACTTCCTTGAAATAATCCCACATTCTCAATTCTATCAATTGATAAGTAATTGAAGAGTCGAAAATAATGGCTTAAATTGATCTCCACACATGGATTCTAGCTGTAGTTTGTGTTTAGAAAATTATATGTTACTTCAAATATTTGTTGCAGCTTATCATTATTGTTTGTGCTCAATGATCATAAGGGCCGGGCTTTGCTCTAATTCTAGTTCTACACGATATATCCTTGGCATTACTTGATGGCTATTTTAATGTTTGTTTGTTTGTCTTTTTTTGTGAGTCACGGTATTACATTTTGAGCCATCACTGCAATCTAACATAAAACCACCACACAAGAGGTCTAGAGTTCAAACCTCACTAGGTACACATTTGGTGATGCCGAGGGGATGGGTCGGAAACGGTCATAAGGATATGTGAAAACGCAATCATAGTTAATCGTGAAAATGGTGTGCAAGGATATGTGAAACCGCAATCATTTGACCTAGTTTATATAGCCCGGTCACAGCCAACAAATAATACCAACTGGTAGCACAAAACTTGACGATGACTCCGTAGTGAATATACAACTTGTATTTATAGCAAACTTAAATTGACGTGTATGAATGATAAAATGTATGATCCATTGGCCAATTTCAAAGTCAACTGTTTATGAAAAATAATATAAGATTAAGATAAGTGCATGCATCATAAAACATGTTAAAAAATTTTATATATCTTAACAACCTTTTAAGCCCGCACGTTGCGGCGGGATCAGACTTAAATCGATCTCTTATATTTTAAAACATACAAACCGGAGCCCAATTAAGCATAATTAAGCCTAAAGCCACATACTAAGCCCACTATTATGGACTTCAATTATTTGTTAGTTATTGATTATTATGAGATATAAGTTTCATTCTAATTCCTTTGTGAGATTAGATTTTCTATGTTTTAACAAACCGCCCCGCCCCGCCCCGTGTTATTTGATCGGTTAAAACAAAAGCACGAAGCTTAAGCAAAGTGCTCTTTGATAATTATATCCAAAAGATGTATTGCTTGTGTTTCGTGTTTTTGAATCTACGAATTTATATTCATGCTGACAATCCCATGACCAGTTGATGATTTTTTCTTTCATTTCCCAAAAAACAGACAATGTTGAATAAGATTAACAAAGCTTAGCTATAAAGTACAAACTTCCAATTTGGGTAGCTGTTTATATCACATAGGACCCGTGGGTAAAATCCTTTTTTACCAACTATTTTGTAATTTTATCATTTTCGTAGATACTAAAAGTCAGAAAAGAAAACATATAAAGTCAAAAGATATTTTTTGTCCACGAGTGCTAAATTGTCGTTAACAAAGACAAACTCGTGCTTTACCATTAGTTATTGTCTAAAGATTATTTAAACATAGTTGATCAAGTTTAATGACGACTAGGATGGGATAACTCTTAATTAGCATTGAAATCCCATTTTAGTTGTTTGTGATCATTAGTTAGTATTTTGATTTATTGTTACTTAGCTTTCACGTTTCTTCAATTTTTCATGACAAAATAAAATTTAGCCAACCAAAATTAAAGTTATGATCGTCACGTACGAATTACTAATTCATGAAAAAATGAATCAACATTTTTTTTTTAAACGATGAAGTGAATAATTAAATATTAGTAGATACTTCCTCCGTCCCAATTTATTTGTCCACTTTTGACTTTTAAAGTCTTTCTATTACAACTTTGACCATAACTATTTTCTTTTGCGTTATATAATACTTGATGCAAATTATATGAATGGATTGTGTTTTAAATTTATTTTCATTGGGTATGATTTTTATCAAGTATTATATAACATAAACAAAAAAATTTAAGGTCAAAGTTGACAAAGAAAGACTTAAAAAGTCAAAAGTGGACAAATAAATTAGGACGGAGGGAGTACCTCTCAATCTGGCTCTGCAAACGAATAAGCAGAATTTCATAATAACTATTTTGTAATATAAAATCATGTTTACAATAAAGAAAATGATAAATCATCCTACTTGATGTGCCTAATAATCCTCCTACATACTCACAGGATCTTGACAAGTGTCAGAACTGACGGTTTGGATGTAGAGATAAAATAAGTGGCAAAAAATATACTTATTATATTGTTGTGTGTAGAAGGATTAATATGAATATATTGTAGGAGGCTTTAATTAGCAATGTTTTTATAATAAACATGAGAAATGAAAATTTTGTTGAATATATTGTAGTTATGATCTAATTTATACTACCTCTGTCCTAAAATTATTGTCCCCTTTTGACTTTTTCGGTCTTTACTTTTCAACTTTTACCTTAAGTATTTTTGTTTGTATTACATAATACTTGATACAAAATATAAGAATGGATTGAGTTTTAAATATATTTTCATTTGGTACAATTTTTATCAAAAATTGTGTAACACAAAAAAAAAATATATTTATAATCAAAGTTGAGAATGAAAGACTGAAAACGTCAATAGTGGACAATAATTTTGGGACGGAGGGAGTATATAAGAACAAGTGATCAACTATGTTTAAATAATCTTTAGACAATAACTAATTTTAGCAACCTATTCGTCGAACTTGCACTACATTTATCTTACAAGTAAGCAGTAGATTATACGAAAGTGTTTAAATAAATCCTCTATATAATACACGTTTTTTTTATACTCAGTATTTTATCATGTTTACTTAACATCATTCGTTGAATTTGTATTTTTTTTATATATTTATTTATTTTTAATAGTACGTAGTATTAAATATTCATTTTATAAAACAAAATACTAGTAGCCAGTTAAAAGCAAATAAAGGCGGCTGATGGCTGAGTAGTTTCGTACTTCTTTCCTCCATCTTCCATACATATAAACTCACCCATATTTCATAATCTTCTATTAACACCTTGATCATCAACCACCATGGTCGGATATATTTAAGGAAGAGGGTATGCACGTTCTCTGAACGTATAAAAAAAAGTTTAACAAGTGCATAATCCCTAACATATTTCTACTGAATCCACCACTTATTTTCAACCACTATGGTTCGCCAACAAGCAAACTCCATGGTTACTCACCTCCTACTGCCACTACCACCACCTCCACCACCTATCGACGACTTCATGTTCGACAGCACACATACTTCACCCCACAACACAGCTCCTTCAAGCCCAAAAAACTTCGCTAGTTTCCACCCAAATGAAGATGTTCAACAAGAAGAAGAAATAGATATTGACTTTGCTTTTGATTTTAGTGGTCAATTAGTACCACCTTCTATCTCGGATGCAGACGAGCTTTTCGACTGCGGAAAAATCAAAACCCTAGACCCTTTACCTCCCCAAACAAGACCCAAATCACCAAAATTTACGCAAACATTTCATCGCGCGAAAAAAGAAAAAAATTTCACCGAGACATTTCACCGAGACCAAAGTAAACCTAAGCACAAAGTGTCCCGTTCTTTATCTCCAATAAGAACCTCAAACATAAAAACCAGTGATCAAATTACAACTACACAAACATCATCATTGTTTGGGTTCACATGGCACAACAAATGGAATTTGAAAAACTTGTTATTGTTCAGGAGCACATCAGCTGGAAGTGCTGAGATAACTAAAGATGTTAAGAATAGTAGTAATAATACGAGTTTTAGAAGCGTTGATGGTTCGGTTAGTGGATCTTCCCGGAGGAGGATGAAGAGGAAAGTGTCGGCACATGAGATTCATTATACTGCGAATAGGGCCGTCTTTGAGGAGAGGCGAAGGAAGACTATGTTGCCGTATAAGTCTGGCTTGTTGGGGTGTTTAGGGTTTGGGATTACTATGCATGAAGTTTCTAATAGAGGTTATTGATTTTGTTGTAATATTGTTTTTATTCTTTGTAAAAATACATGATTTGTTATAGTATAAAGTTTAATAAAAGTGATTTCACTACTAATTATTTGTAGAATATGGTGTTTGGATTAGATTGAAACATATTAGATTCGATCAGCTTGCTTTACAAAAAAAGAAATATCGGATTAAACCGGAGATGAAATATTAGAAGTATTGAAATCAAACTAATGACCAAGTCAAAAGAAAAAAAGAAAAAATATATATAGGCCAAAAAATCAAATCAAACATGTGACCAGTTGGGTTGCTATCCGGTTTTTTTTAAAGACAAACTATTCACAAGTTGAAACTTGAAATATTCAGGTTATATGTCATTTGGTTTGCTAGCTGTTTGATTTTTTTTTTATTTATTATTATTTTTTTTTTAATTATTATTATTATTATTTTTTTTAAGTTTGTGTCTCAAAATAGTGAACCAAAGATATATCTATGTTAGTTTGTTCAAGTTAGAAATATAAATATCCAAAACGTCACCGGCCTGAAGTCATACAACGTAACTTTCGTTACTTGACATGGTCTATATATAGCTAGGGGGTCGTCGAATAGAGGGTCTAATGAACTACTTGAGTCACTCGAAAGGCTTCAAACTTGGCTAAGCCTTCACATTTTGCGTAGTTGCATACTTGAATGTCATCATTAGTTTTGTGAAAGAAATTTAATTTTTTTTTCCCGCTAAAAGCCTAAAAACAACCCCAAGTACACAAGATAATTATATACTTCCATTATTAAAAATTTGACCATGCATGAAAAAAGAAATGCCCTTATGTAAAGTCGATTTATGTCTATTGTTGAGGAACCCACATGCATTATGCTCATTATTGTGGATGCTTTTTGTTTGTATTTACGTGGCCTTTCTTTAGCTTTTGGTACCACGATTCTTTTTTAAAATTTACCTTTTTACACTTACTTAACGGCTTAGTAGTGTTGCAAACTTAAACTACGCAAAATGAAACCGATGTATAAAATCAACGGTGAAGCTTGTTTAATTTAGATCCAATGAAATGAAACCGATGTCTGAAATCCAAAAAATGACAGGTGACCCGATGATTGTTCTTGAACATGTTGTTTGAGATATGGTTCATGAAGATGAAGGAGATGATGAGTTGCTAGTTCAATGAAAAGGTGTCTTACTTTAGGACTCATGCCATGATGTCACAAACCACTTCGTGACTAAAAAAGCACTTTGAAAGCATGGAATGAAAAGCCAACATAAAGAGCAAAAAGATTGAAAGAAGGTGAACAAGAGGAGACATAGGCATATGAGGGTTCTACACCAAAACTTTGAATAAAAAAAATAATATCATAATTGGCACATAGTTTACTTACTATATGTTTTACCGGCAACATACTTTCAAAAGTGTTCCATTCTAGTACGCGTACCTTTTTTTGTCCCACTCAATGTAACGAACTTTCAACTTTTGTACCAATCTACCCCATGAAACTTGTTTTACCGGCTAACCTGAATTTTTTTACCAAAAACGCTGCCACGTAGGATTTCCACTAATCATGCATAACAAGTAAAAGCCTATAACAACGTCCTGGTTTCATTTCGTATACAAAATCATTGAACCCATTACCCACAAAACAAAAACAATAAAAAACCTAAACCAGATGCTCTTAATCAAAATGCAATCAAGCAGCTTTTGTGAGTTTTGATCAATTACTAGTGATGCGATCGTTGCGATAGGTTTTTGCTGTCCAAAGCTTAAAAAGCTTCGGCTTTCGGGAACTGATGTGCTTCCTGTTTTTGTAATGAGGTTATTTTCTATAAAAGGTTTGAAAGTCTTGTGTGCGTTAAATTGCCCGTCTTTAGAGGAAGACACAACTGTTTATACCAAGAGCAGTTGTCATGGTAAAATAATGCTTAGTTCATTTAGAGACACTTTTAAAGAACTATCTCTGATGTTTCCAGACACCATGAATGATCGAGACATTTTCTCAGACTGGAGAGCCAAGTCAGAAAAGAGAGACGCGGATTTGGATGAGTTTGTGACTTAGCTTGAATGGATTCTATCCCATTCACTTTTTCGGATAGCCGAGAGTAACCCACATGGGCTCGATCAATTTTGGCTCAGTCAAGGGGGAGATCTTTTGCTCAATTTGTTGCAAAGTAATCAAGAGGATGTTCAAGAACGGGCTGCAACGGGTTTTTAAAACAGTTGTGAGTTTTGATTAATTTATTGAACTGGGTTTTTATTAAGTGTTAATTGATGGATTAGAACATTTGATTGATATGATGAAATTAGGGTTAGGGTTTGAAAGAATTGGGGAAAAATATGAGGGGGGTAATTGTGGAGTGTGTGTGGTTGTTGGTGGGTATTATAAGTTATTTTTAGTTAAAAATAAATGCCACATATACCATTAACCCGTTTTCAAACTTTTTACCCGGTTGACAGTTACCTTATGGGTAGATTGGTACAAAAGTTGAAAGTTCGTTACATTAAGTGGAACAAAAAAAAGTACGCGTACTAGAATGGAACACTTTTGAAAGTATGTTGCTATTGTACGGCGAAATCCCTACTATATGTGACTTTCTTTCGTTATATATAAAAGACTTATAAAGGCAAAAGTTTTCCAAACGGTGCAATTTCTTGGATAAGATAAAATAGAAGAAAATGTCACAAATACCATATTATACGTTGTTTTGAAAACCGGACTGAATCAGCTACTTCAACCGGTTGAACCAAAAAACCTGATATGCAACCGGTTTACAAAACTAGATAAACCGGTTGTACTTGAATCGGTGCAAATCGAGAAAAGGACAAAATTAGATTTAAAAAATAAAAAAATTAAAAAAATAATAATAAAAACCCTTGTAAACCGGTCAACAAATCTTTTCCCCATTTTCTTTTGGTTTGATCATTTATTTTTTTGCTTGTGTTTTAATTATTTGTAAGACATAAAATGGTGATTTTGCTATGTTTGAAAGTGCTTATAATGTTCACCTTAAGCAATTATTGTTGTTGGATATTTGTTGCGATACTTTCAAAATTACCCAACCAGTTAAGCCGGTTGAACCAGGAAGGAGTAGGCAAATCGCTTCCTGGTTCCATTTCTAAATATGTCCATAATACTACTTTTGTATGTCTAAACCGTAAGAGTAATATTGATTGAATGTCTTTTTCCATTACATAAGGTAGCATATCTATTTATTTTAGAAAGAGTTTTGAGAATAAGCTAATATAAACCCTAAATCTAATGGACCATACACCCTTATTAGACGTGGGTCTAACCTATTATCTAACACTCACATGCAATTTGAATAAGATGTTTCTGGACGTACAAACTTGATAGAATGTTGACATCGTCTTCTTCTTCTCTTTTTTCTTCTTCTCCTATTTGTTGTTCATTTGCACGATGGACTTGTATTTGGCAAAATAATTGTATACTGCTTGGCGGTTTCTCTATTGTTATCACGTTTGCTAATTTTTTACATCATGGCTTGCTTTGCCTTTTGGAGGAGCGACAATTTGGTGGTCAACTTTTGTTGTCAACGATAACGATCTTCGACAGCGAAAACAATTTGTTGAGGAAGAAAAATATGGTTGATTGATGGCAACTCAACATATTTAGTGTATTTATTATGTTTAGAGTTTTGTGTAATAGGGTTTATCTGTTGAATAAGAAAAAAAAAAATCTAATTAACAAAAGAAATAAAGCGAAAATAACCGAGATCCTTCTAGATTACTGACGAGTAGCCAATGACCGGAAGATAGAAAATTTGTGTTGGTGAATTTTACCCAAAGTCTGGATACCATGTAAAACAATAGAGAGCAATCTATACTACATATAAAAAGAAAATCATTTGCTTAAAAATTAAAAACTTAACAAATGTGTAATGCTGCTTAATACCCATAGTTATAAGAATCAATACAATTTATTAAATATTTAAAATACTTAATTACAATTTACAACTTAAATCATATCTTTCTTGACTCTCACTTACTCCACACACATATATACATTAAAAAAAATTATACATACAAGTTAACACTACTATAAACCGTCGTTGCTATACGCACATGATAATCTAGTATTGACTGAATGCTTTATTCCATTAAATAAAGTAACATGTCTATTTATTAGATAAACGAGTCGGGCATCGGTCCGCCGCGTTACGGCGGGGCATCAAAGTTGGGCGTATTTTGGTATTGTAATCTATCGACACAGTTTTTTTAGAGCAAGTCGTATTCGACTTTTGTAGCAATACCTCGGTTGTTTTTCTGCTTATCTAGTTGGTAGTATAAAGCGAATTTTAACCACAAAAAGAATAAGTACACATCTAGATTGCTGACACTTGGGTACCCAGGACTGTAGCTTATAATCTAATCCGTCCTTATCGTTTTAACATTGGATCGTAACAATAAAATGGTAAAACTTATGTCCTTATCTTTTTGACAATGGGCCAGAAACAACACTTGGGCCATTGCACCCGTAACAGGCCAAAGAAAAAAACAAAGAGCCCAGGTGATGACACGACGCCGTTTAAAACGGCATTTAATATATATATATTAATAACTTTGAGTATAAACTATAAAACTAATGCACCCTAAACTTTTTATTAGAATTTGATATTAATATTATTGAACATAAACAATTATTTTTAGTTATAATTATATAATATTGTTATTAACATCAAAAAATAAATAAAAGAACAAATAGAGAGTACGAAAAATAAAATTCTCTCTGTCGATAGCAGAAAAGCCATCTGTGCATATAATAATTAGTGAAAATATAAAACGATTTTTCTGTTGAATATGATACGAGGGATCTGAAAACAAAAGCATCAAAGTTTCTAGGCCGATTTATGTGACCAAACATGTCATGAAAAGTCAACAAACATCATTATCGTTATGATTTAGTCAATACCATCACCCACTTGCTAGTTGACTGATTGCAACTGCTCATATTAAATTATGTGAACCTCATTATGTGAAATGCTACATCAACATAATTTACGTTTACAAAATGTAACAAATATATTTGAATCACATGGATGTCGTGAATCATGGCTTTAACCAGTCAATTCGGATTATGATTCTAGCCCCATCATCCAGAAGTATCTAAATCTCAATTTCTTTACTAGTCGGAGTATCAAATCCTCAATTCTTATAGTTTTTGAAAGCAACTTTTATCATGAGCTCAAAGACACGACTGAACAAGAAAAATTCCAAGTGGTTCTTTGTTGCGGTGCGGACTCAATCTAAGCAACTTATTTATAACGGAAATATGATCTTGCACGGATGGTAAAAAACATATGTGCATTAGGACATCAACATTCATAGTATTGGGTGCGCACACACTGATAATGGTTGTAAGTTGTAACCTTGTCTTTCATAAACTTCCCTTTTAACCTATCATTGTGAGATCAAGATTTTGCATAAATGTTAGTCCTACTTTTTTCCTTTTAAAAATACTATCATAGTATGCCATAACAACTAAAATACAAGGGTAAATTGCAAAAATAGTCTCTCAGGTTTCACATTTTCGCAAAAATGTGACCGAGACAAAAAGTAGCGCAAAAAAGCCACCCACGTTCCACATTTTCGCAAAATCGCCATCGAGTGGCCTTTTCCATTACCTCCCGTTAGTTTTCCCGTCAGTCAAGGGTATAATCGCCATTTCACTCACTTCCCGCGTTTGACTACCCCAACTTTATTTCAATGGCCAAATTTGCAAAGTTATAAAACTTAATTTTGGAGGCACACTTGGCATCCGAAGCGATTAACCTTTCCCTCTTTTTTTGTGTAACTCGGCAACCCAAGCGATTGCATAGGACTATAAAGTTCATGTTTATCCCGCTTATTCAACCATAACACACACAATCCCAACGATCAAAACAACCGACGATGGCAAACAATGGAAAAGGAAAGAGTATTTACATTGGTACCGAGGAAGAGGAATGGGACAAAGTTTTAAGTAACCCTTATCTACTTGATTTAGTTCTTGAAGGGTATGGTGCTGAACCAATTGCGGAGCATGGTTCTTATAAGCATATACCTCCTAAGTTCAGAAAACAGATTCTGACTTGGCTGAGGAAACAAAATGGCTACTACGAGATGCTTTTGGGTGATGATGATGAAGAGGATGATGATGAGGAGGAGGAGGAGAAGGAAGAGACTGCGGATACCGTTTTACCAAAGTTTGATGATTTGGGAGAGAGGATTTCCCGTCTTGAAGTTGCGTTTAAGTATCTGAAGCATATGAAGGACAAGAGAGAACAAGAATTGAAAAAAAAGAATAAAATGAAGGACAAGAGAGAACAAGAATTGAAGAAAAAGAAGAAAAGGGTTTATGCGGAGGGCAGTGGTGCAAACTACTAAACAAGTGTTTGTTTAGATATGTGTTTAAAATTTTTAATGGTTGTGAACTACTATGATCAATGAAACTTCTAACGTTTATGTTACTGATATGTCTATATTAATAAATGAAATTTGTAATGTTTATGTTACTCATATGTTAGGTAGGTGATGTTTGCAGCTTATGCACAAACCGTTAGCTAGGTGATGTTTAAATGTTAGGTAGGTGATGTTTGCTGGTTATGCACAAAATGTTAGATAGGTGATGTCTGCCATGAAAGTCAAACGGGTGAAAGTCTTAAAAAGTGTTTGGTTGTGTTTGGTAATTAATGGGTGAAAACACATGATTCCTCTTCAACATGTGCAGTTTGACGTTTGAAAGTCTAAGTGCACTGGGTAAAACCATGATGTTCTTGCAGTATGTTTTTTGATAAGTCTTGAATGCAAGTTTGACTTTTGAAAGTCCAACTGCAATGGGTGCAAGCCATGGTTGATGCAAACAAACATAGAATACATCAGAAACATAAACATTTTTGCACTTTTGACTTTTGAAACTCCAACTGCAATGGGTTCAAACATATTGTTCTAAACACAATGAAGTTAAACAAAGATAACAAATATAGAATCCAACAGACAATAATGTTAAACATATTGTTCTAAACACAATCAAGTTAAACAAAGGTTACAAATATAGAATCCAACAGACAATAACGTCAAACATATTGTTCAAAGATCAGTGGGTAACACATGAAGAAGTTGGAAGTGCATGCTCATCATTTGACTTCATCTTTTTAGTTGGCCTGTCAACCTGAGGTCTGTGATTGGGTGGTATTATGACTGTTGTAGACTCAATTCTTGGCCAGTATCTGCGGCCAGAACACCCATTGATCTTGAATGAGTACATACGCGCCCATGTTTCTAGGCTGTAAGCAGCATGAACCCAATCTTCAGGTACACTGGCTCCTTTTCCATCCTCATTCATGTAGTTTATTGCAGCCACAACATGTTTACACGGTATTCCAGTGAGCTCCCACATCCTACAACCACACTCCTTCCTATCCATGTTAGCAACACAATGAACCTCGTTAGGCACAAATACCTTTATATAACGAACCTGCAATCCATTCAACAACACAATTAGTAGCTTCTTTTTTGTTTGCATCAACCATGGCTTGCACAGTAGGAGTAAGTTGTCCAACACTCCTTTCTATCATTTGCTGAACTACCACAATCCTCTTCACCAAGTACTCCCTGATATATTCAAGACAAACGATGATGGATTTATCTCTGACATCATTTAGCTGGCTACTGAACACCTCACATATGTTGTTTAATAGTAGTCCACATAGGGCTTTGCCTGTTAAAAAAATCACACATTATGTATTAATATATGATCAATTATTAGTATGATTTTGTCCAGTGCCACTTAATGAATTACCTGAAAAATGTGATCGGCTCCATTTTTCAGCTGGAATCTTCAGCAACCAATCATAAGCTGCAGCATTGTTATTCTTCAGATGATCCATCTCTTTGTTGAATTGAACAACAGTTGTGGCTCTTGTAGCCTTCCAAAGCATGTCCTTTGCATTTTGCCTCTTTAATTTCCTTCCTGTTTTGTGAGTTTGTTAAAAGTGTATTTGTTGTTAATGTTATGATTTACATTTGTAGGTGGTCAGATGGGAAATGTGAAGTAGTAGAGGTAGATAATGAAACAGAAGAACAGAGTGGCGGGAGTGATTCAGAGGATTTGGACTATAATCGAAATGATGATGAAGTGTTTGATGACGATGATCAGGTAATT
>LBNU01036312.1:3958-19608 GCA_014162995.1 Artemisia annua | reverse complement strand
CAATGTGTCTTACCGTATCGTTCAAAGGCACGGACAATCGATGAAATCTAACCGGAACTATACGGATCTATATGTATCGTTAAAAGGCAGCGAATAGGAAAATGCACTGGTAAAGATTTGGCGCCAACAATTAGGGTTGTATCTGAAGTTAAAGGGGTATATTTGTCATTTCATGCGATTATACCCTTGACTGACGGGAAAACTAACGGGAGGTAACGGAAAAGGCCACTCGGGTTGCGAAAATGTGGAACGTGGGTGGCTTTTTTGCGCTACTTTTTGTCTCGGTCCTATTTTTGCGAAAATGTGGAACCTGAGGGACTATTTTTGCAATTTACCCAATTTATAAATATAAATTTTGGGGAGTTTTATGAGCTAAACAACTGTTGCAGACCTAGCTGTTTCTGAAACTGGAAACCAGCCCAGCCCATACGTGCACCAATATGGATTCTACCCAGCTTCTGATTTAATGGATAACTCGTTATTAACAAGTTGTAGGGTGCCCGCCGCGTTGCGGCGGGACTTTGTTTTGTCTATGTAAATTTCCTTTTTTAGTTCGCGTAATCATTATGGTGTTTTATTGTCAGAATTTTTTTGCGTGCTGTCATGTTGAGTTAATGAGTTACGGATTTTTTTTTTCTAAATGACATATCTGTAAGATGCCTTTGCAATCTACATGGGGTTTTTTTCAGCTGTTTTCATATTTTATTACGGTAATTTGATCACTTATTATGAGCTGCGAAAATTTTTTTTTGGGCTGCAGTTTCTGAAGTTTTATGTAGTGAAAGGCAATTTTGAAATTTCAAATTTGAAAATTATGCAGTTGACTAATCTTGTCAAACAGTGATGGTTTGTGATTTGGGTTATAAGTCTGTGGTCAATGTTTTTTTTGGGAAGGGTAATAATATTTTTTATTATTAATGACTTTGCCTTTCTATATATAAGAATTTTAGATGATAGTCTTGCTTGGCATTTTCTATTTTGTAACTGAGTGGGTGTTGGTGTAATGGATGGTTTAGTTAGGCTTTAGAGTTATCGTACTCATCGGGTGCCGTTTATATTTCTGATGTTATGCATTTTGGTTTTGAAAGAGAAGTTCAGGAGGAGCGAGGTTGGTTTTCGTATTTGCAAGGTTGGTGTGTGCATGTTGCTGATCGGTTGGCTTATTTGGATGGTATTATCCAGGAGCTTAAGTTTTGCTCTAATCATATGTCAGAAGCTCGGCTGCTAGTGGAATTGCGGAGTGGTGACGCCATTGTGTTTGTTGATTCTATTATATATTTTAAGGCTATTCGTGAGTTTGAGGCTGAGAAGTTGGCGAACCTGCGTCTTTTCTTACAGGCGTCTGCAGCGCATCCAGACCGGCGTATGCTGTTTGCTGCTAGATTTAATGCTATGTAATAGTCTAGTCATTATTGGGTTATCTAAATAAGGTGTCGTTTGTTTTTTCAGAGCTTTTACCTCTTCATCTGCAAACCATGTCTGTAGAAGAAGAGGTACATATAAGCTCTTCATCTGCATGAAGAAGACTATTTGTTTTTTGTGCTATTGAAGTACTTCTTTCCTAGACTATTTTTTGTGCTGTTGAAGTACTTTTTGTTTTCCTTTTTCTTTTTCACAAGTTTTTTTACGTTTTCGTCCGCTTGTTACCGTTTTGATACATTTTCGACCGTTTTTTTACGTTTCGTCTATTTTTTTTACGTTTTTGTCTGTTTTTTAAGCTTTCATCCGTTATTTACGTTTTCGTCTGTTTTTTTACGTTTTCGTTTTTGTTAATTTTTTTAGTCTGTTTTGTTACGTATTCGTCCATTTTTTACGTTTTCAACCGTTTTTTTTACGGTTTTATCTGTTTTTTTAGGTTTTTTTTACGTTTTTGTTCCTTTAACATTTTTGTTCGTTTTACGTTTTCGTCCATTTTTTTATGTTTTCGCTCGTAAGGAAATAGACTCAAACGTAAGAAAAAGANGGAAAATGTAATAAAACGGTCGCAAACGTTAAAAACAGACGAAAACGTAAAAAAACAAACAAACAAGTAAAAAAGGTTGAAAATGTAAAAAAATAGACAAAAACAAATGAAAACGTAAAAGAAAGACGAAAAACGTAAAAAATGGGACGAAAACATAAAAAAATCTATGAAAACGTAAAAAAACGGGCGAA
Organism: Artemisia annua; assembly: GCA_014162995.1. Classification (NCBI taxonomy): domain Eukaryota; kingdom Viridiplantae; phylum Streptophyta; class Magnoliopsida; order Asterales; family Asteraceae; genus Artemisia; species Artemisia annua. Next base: position 17,454 of record LBNU01036312.1, on the reverse strand, counting down.
AACGTAAAAAAAAGCAGAAGAAAACGTAAAAAAGTGACAAAAATCTAAAAAAACGAGCGAAAACTCAAAAAAACACAAGAAAACTTAAAAACGGACGAAAACGTAAAAAATCGGACGAAAGCGAAAAAAAGCAGACGAACAGGTAAAAAACAGACGAAAACGTAAAAAACCGACGAAACCATAAAAAAATAGAAGAAAACGTAAAAAATGGTAGAAAACGTAAAAAACGATCGAAAACGTAAAAAAATGGATGAGAACGTAAAAAAACTAACGAAAACATAAAAAAACGGATATTGAGAAAAAGAGATGTATGGTTTGTGAATGAAGAGGCAAGAAGTGAAAGAAGAGGTAATAAGAGGAAGGAGATGTCTGAATTTTGAAAGAGGAAAGAAGAGGAAAGAAGCTCTTTTGTCTGAAAAAAAACAAACATGTTCCTCTGCGCGCCCGCAGAGGAAAGAAGTGAAAAGAGGAAGTAAGAGCTTATTTTGAAAAAACAAACAAGGCCTAAGTGTTGTTAACTTAGTTGGTTTATGTTTCAATGTTTATCAGTGTTGCATTGTTGTTTTGTGTTTTCGTTTAGCTTTTAATGTATTTGTTTTTTTTTTATTTGCTTTGATTAGCAGCTGTATTGTTATTGCTTGCTATAATTTGTCTTGATTTTTAGGTTTTCGTATATTTGTTGTGCACTCATGTTGTGCTTGAGTTTGCGTGTGTAATTTTTGTATATTGTTTCATGATTTTTTGTGTACTTTCCTGTTATTTAGTGGGACATTGTAGATTGGTGATTTTTTTTCTATACCTGGTTGCTATTCCCGTTTGTTTACTTGTTTCATTTGTTTTATCGTTTAGATTTGATTTATTTGTGATGTATCGAAGGGGCCTAAAAAATTTAAGATGAAATATGTGTTTTTAATTTTGATGTATGTTTGAAGTTGTTTGGTACGGGTCTAATAGGTTGAATTGGGCTGACTGCTAGGGCGAATCGATTTTAACTGTGTTTTGTTTAGATTTCTAAGATTAGCAAAACGGTTTTGGTGGTCGGGTCTACCGCTTCGGTTACAGGCTCAATTTGGGTTTTATTAAGATTAGCCCGTTTTTAGAGATTCGGAATTTTTTAACGCGTTTTTTTCGCTAGAACCGGTTTGATTGGTTGATCCGGTCTGGCCGAACCGGGTCTGTGTGATGTAATAATATTTTTTTTCCCTGAAATTAAATTTTTTATGCATTTGTTTCAAATACTTTGGTGTTTTTTATCTTTTCCTCTTTTGGTTACATATTCCCGTTTTTTTTATAGCCGTTTTTTTTGGGCCTTGTCTTTTTTTTTCCTTTTCTTGTGGTTTATATTCTTTTCTTTATTATTTGGATAAAATGGTGTGACAGGTGTTCATACATTATCTGGCATCACGATGTTGCTTTACAAGTATATTTTCAATTAATCTATCTCTAGATAGTGGGTTATGGCTGTGGTTTATAGGTATAGTGTGGCTTTAATTATGTGGGTTCAGTGGTGCCTTATCCTTAAGGATAATACGGATTGTGTGTAGGCCTCTGTTTCGAGGAGGCAGTGCATTGCAGAGGTCTTGGTAGATCCATCAACGCGCCTAATATAACGACTGTTGGTCATTAGGTCAGCTGCCCATCCTGACCGTGTCTGATTAAGGTGTGTTTTGGGTTATCTCTTTATTAATGTTTTTTGTTTGTTAGTTTCTTTCTATGAGTATAAAAAGGGTGACCATGTGTTGTTATTTGCATCATTTTCTCCAAATAGTATCGTAATCATGGATAATCATGTGGGCAATGGCAATACTTCCATTAGCGATAGGTTAGCTCATATAGTAAACTCACAAGATAGAGGTAAGCAGTTTTACTTGTTTTTCAAGCGACATAGGTTCATCCTTTTGTCAGGGCAGCGTGATGATAGGCGACATATAAATCGTGAGAGGTTGTCACTGCAACAGCTTCAAGCTTTTCTGAGGGAGCTTGAAGATTCTGTGTTGATGAGTCGCACCTTGGCGATGCTTCGCGCGGTGATTGCTATTGTTGAACAACGTATCCGCGCATGTGGTCGCAATGTTGCCGACGCAGGTCGTATTGCTGCCCTCTTGATGGATTATTTGGGCGATGTTATGCACATGGGGTAGGATGTTACCGCTGTTTGTAATAGCCTAGTATAATAGGCATGTAAATAGGTGTCGTTTATTAGGTTGTAATTTAGGTGTCTATGTTGGTCTTGCTGTTTGTTTTAGTAAAGTGTCTAGGTGAGTATCAGTCTCTAGTTGGTTGTCCTATATGGTTTTTGCCTGGCTCAAGTTGATAAACGCTTGTTGTCGATGATGGAAGATGTGCCGGTTTTTGCTGAAGTGGTCAGTCCAGACTTTGTGGCTATAGATTTTGTAGTTATCATGTGGTTTTAATCCATGTTTTGTAATGTCAGTCTTGTTGGGCTACATGATGTATAAATCGATGTTTATGTAAATAACTTCTATATATTAGTGTGTTGTTTATCTTTTTTGTTGTTTTTATTATCATATGTTTATTATTCTACACAGATTGGTAGGTCATCGTCACGTTTTTGTGTTAGTTTTAAATTGTTTCCAGTTTCGATAGTTTTTGGTTTCCCTTCGATTTTCATGACTTTTGTACCGCACAATTGAAGGGCTGGAGTTGAAACGCAAGTAGATAAGGGGATTTCTACTTGTAGTTGCTGGTATTCATTATATTATTGAATGTGTTAAGAGCTGGTGTCGACTTGTTTTTTTTCCTCTTTTTTTTCTCTTTTTTTTTCTGCTTTGTTTATGGCTGTCGTGGTCGCAGAGTTGAATTTGTGGGTATGATGGGTTGTCGGCTTTTGGGTACTCCAGCATGCAAGGGTAATCTCTGAGCACGATAGGGTTTGTTGGTTGCACAGACTTTGTATTAGGTGTGCTGATAGCTTTTGCAGATTATAGTGTGTTGTATATGTGGTGTTCATTTATTTGCATAACATCAAAATTCAGGGGTGTGTTTTATTTCTAATTTAAGGGCAGCTTTGGGTCTGCAAAGATGGAAATGTCTTTTGCAGCGTATAGTTTGGATACACCAAATTTTTTTAGCACTTGATTAGACCACTTTGTTTTTTGTTAGAACTAACGCCTGGATAGGTTGGCATGTGTGACTGTCATGTACGACTGCCTATACCTGCAGCTTGCTTAATGTCGTTTTTAGGTATAGCACTACGCTAGTCAATGTATGTATTTGCGAGTGTTTATGCTAAAATATTGTTATGGATATTGTGGGAATCACGGTTTGCGTAGGCATGAAGGTTGTTGGCAGTACATTTTCTGAAGGTGCATACGTTTTGCAGAATTAGATAGTTTTACTATTGCGTATTTAGAATCTGAGACGGTTGGTTAATATAATGTACATGGCTACGCCGTTCATTCAAAACATGCCGTCAAAATTCTGCCGCACACTAATGCGTCTGCAGTTGTTATACTGTGCTATCAGCTATACAAAATATGTATCCTATGTCTGTTTTACTATATAGGGAATCTAATATGTATCACTACTTAGATCATATACAGTGCGTTTTACAGATCTGCTATTCCTATTTTTGTTTCTTTGGGATTGGATTGGTTTCTTCTTCGGTAGAGGTGGTGAATAGCTCCTTCCTTGCACTTGAGTCTGCCGTTTTATGTGACACAGTTGGTACGTCGGTCTGTGTGTCTGTTGGAGTGTCTTGGGTTGCCGTAGGTGTTGCAGGTGGAGGAGTGAGATGCTTATCTGTGTGGTGTTCAGCTGGCGGTGTTGGTGGGGATGAAGGCCCTGCTACTGCTTCTGGTAAGGCAACTGGTGGGTTGTCCATTATTTTTTGTAATACGAATGTGGTTGGCCCTTTCATTATTGGTTTGGCGAACCGGAATTGGAAAACATAGCGTGTATTCTGCAGAGCCAGTATTGCTGCTGGAATGTTTGCTGGATCTTTGTCTTCTACTTCTTGAAGCAAGCTGTTGACGTCTTTGATAAGGCCATCTGTCTGGGGCGTGAAGCAGGTCATCATGGCATTTCCCGTGCCGTCTGTTATGATTATTCTAAGGCAGTAGCTGCATTTAAAATTGCGGAAGAATCTGCATTATGTGTTTCCTGATAGTTTACAGATAATATAGCTTTACTATTCTATTTGTATATATTAATGTACCTGTTTTCAGGATTTGGCTTGTTTCCAAATTGATGGCATTGGCCATGCACATATCCATATCTTAGTTTTCCGCCGCATTCGTCACATTTTTGGTAGTACCATTCATGAGCAGTGTCAATCCTAAGTATCATGGCATCTTGTGTGAATAGCACTCACTTGCAAAAGATAAGAGCAATATATGTATTTAATAATCATGTCTAATTTGAATATAATTTGTGCAAACCTGTTGAGTGTTGGGATCGATTTGTAAAAGTGTTCCTGATGGAACACGGTTTCTGTTCCTTTCTTGTTCCCAATCAGTTAGCCTCTCCGTCTGAACTTTTAATTGTGGGGCTATTGTGTTAGTTTGGCTATACCTGCATTTATATAGATGTGTTAATGTTATCCTATACATGATGCTAACAAACAAATTTATTTTGCAGGTATATTCATACACAGCTAGCAGCTCGCCAGTTTCTTCGACATCTGGGTTGAAATAATAGGAGGTGGCTGAAGTTGCCGACAGTTGTATTTGACCTACATATCCCAGAATAGATGATTAAGTGTTTGCTAGTCACGGTGGTAAGTCAAATTCGAATTATTATTTTTAACATACCAGCATATCTCTTAATGTAGCATGAGCTAACAGCTAATATGACAGGTTGCTGCATTTGCATGTATTCAGCTTCTTTAAAGTTGTCGGCATCCTCATTCCACAATGTAAACAGGACGACATTGTTGCTGTAAGATTACGACACTTATAAGAATTATAGCTCCGTTAGGTTTATCAATTAGGGTAGGAAGAGTTGCACTTACTTGAGGTTGCGGATGCCAATATTTCTAGCTTTCACCTTGTTGGTTGTCGCACCTCCATACTCCTTTACTTTATCCACATTGTGCACATACCCAATATATTCTGTTTGTATATATCCGTAGTGCTTTAGATATTGATAATCAAATTAGGATACATGGTTTTGTTAGTAATACTACCTGTCAGTATCAGATTTTTTCTTTCCAGCCTTGCACTTAGCTCATTGAATGCTGCAAAATTGAAGTAGTGGTACAGGTAGTCATTGTCCTGTAGGAGATCAATTTATGTATATTTTCCAAAGCAAAGTGTGAAGTCGTTATCTATTGTCTTTCCCCAGGTGTCTGTTTTATCAAAACCAAAGCCTTGGATTTTGTATACACAACTGATTTGCAAATCCCTGTCAAAACGGTCCTTTTCTTTCAAATCTGCATTCGCTTGTATCGCGGACCCCTGTAGGAAATAATATTATTTGCAATTTATAATTTGAACGCCGGTTTTGTATTATGCTCTGAGATTTATTTAAAGGATGCATGATAGTTTCATACCTTTTTGTCAAGCAGTATACATGAGAAATCTGTAGGGATACGGCTTGGTACTTTCATGGCTGTCCATTTATGATAAACTCTAACCTGAATAAATTTACTATTATCTGCAGGATTCAATTCAGTAAAATAGGCCAGGTTTCGTTGCGGAACAACTGCAGTCGCGGTAGTTTTTGGAAGTGGGTCTGCATCAACGGTTAGTGACATTTTCCTGCGGATAACAATATGTGCATACAAAGATAAATCAAAACAGATATACTGTATGTTCAATGTAGTTAACCAAGAATGTGGCATACTTTTGTTGGAAGTATACCAAGAAGCTGCTATTGTAATGTAGTTATGCATAACACGTATTATTAGAGGCAATTTAGAATGCGGTAAATGTAAGATATAAGGCTATTGCATATAAATCTGTAAATGGCCATGCTATAGTTGAATGGGTGATATTTACGATAGATGTAAGATATAAGGCTATTGCATATAAATGTGTAAATGGGCATGCTATACTTGAATGGGTTATTGCCTAATGTAGCTCATAAGGCAACTTTAAGATATGACATCGCAAGTGAGATAATGAATAAGGCATTATAGGTATACCTATGCAAGTTGTGACCAACTCTTGATGTCTAAATATAGTAGTAGGTAACAAGGAAAATGGTTCATGACAAACCTATAATTCAATTGTGTATTGTATTACTTTCTGCATCGTACGCAACTATTATATGAATGGGCAATTAACTAATGTGAGAAGATGCCACACTAATATTATATAGCTGTATGAGTGAAATGCCATCACCTGGCAACTAATACAAAGGTGAGATAAGGGTAGTCTAGGAAAAATATTCCTAGTGGTAGACATACAGAGTAAATGTAGGGTATCCATAGGGTAATTTATGGTTCTTTTACGAATCTTGTAGCTACCATAAGATAGTTGGCAGGGCAAGTTAGTGGCCATAGTACCATGGTTTTAGTTAAAAAATCTTTATAAACAATATTTTTTGTCGTGTTGCACTCGCGATCTGAGTTGTCATTGATGAGTACTCTTAACCCTTCGGGAGAGGTAGCTCTAGATAGTGCCACATACAACTGGCCATGACCAAATATGTTCTGAGGTAAATACACTCCTATTTTCTTTAACGATTGTCCTGGGCTTTTGTTGATAGTCATGGCATAACACAATTTCACTGGGAATTGCTTCCTTTTAAATGTAAAAGGGATGCTCTCATCGTTGTTAATAAGCTGAATCCTCGGTAGGAAGACCTTTTGACCAACTCTAGTACCCGTAATTATTCTTGCCTCTATAATCCGTTGCAATAGCTGAGTAACAATAAGCTGTGTCCCATTGCACAGGCCTCCTATTAGGTTCAGATTTCTCAACAACATTATAGGTACGCCAATCTTTAACGCTAACATATGTTGCGCCATGCTCGGGAATTCCAATGTGTTAAGATATTCTGTCGGGTAGAGCAACTCGGTGGCACCATCGTCATTCATTTTGGGGGTTGCCTGATCATGACTTGTGTAAGAACGGCCTTCAGCTTGCACAATGTCTAAGACTTTTTCGTTAATCACATCTACCGTTTCATTTTTTGGACATACTATCGCCTTTTCCTGTAACGTTTCCGCGGTTGGCGTTTCAAGTGTGCTCCTATCATATATGAACTGTAACAATTCTGCCAATGCACCTTCCGAATTCTGTATGCAATATTCATCAGGTAACTTAATCCATGATGTATTTTCGGGATCTGTGTCATCTGGATAACCTGCGACACCATTGCCTACAGCCAGCAACCATTCGGAAAAAGCACTAACACCTGCAGAGCTACTGGCTTCAGGTGGCTGACGATGCAAACGCATGTTTTCGTGTAAAATGATAACTTCGAAATGCCTCCAAAGGTAGGACTCCGCAATCGATGCAACTATAATTTCGCTTTTCGAACCGTGTTTTTTGACTGGCAGTGTCTGCCGAAAGTCCCCTCCTAAGATGACCGTTTTATTTCCAAAAAGCCGGGTTGGTGTATCGAGTATGTCTCTAAGGGTGCGATCAAGGGCTTCGAAACACTTTCGGTCGTTCATCGGTGCCTCGTCCCATATAATTAAATCAGTCCTCCTGAGTAACTCGGCTAACTGGGTTTTTTTTTTAAATTGCATACCGAGTGGTCAGTCAAATTCAATGACAGTTTAAACCTCGAGTGTGCTGTGCGCCCTGATGGCAACAGCAAAGACGCTATTCCAGAGAACGCAACAGCTAAGACTACTCGACCCTCAGATCTCAGAGCACACATGTAACAACTCTGATAACCTCTCTGGTATATCGTCACACATATGAACCCAGTGCGACTCCCACAGATTAGCTGGCTGTGTCACATCACAGAAAATCAGAATCTGCACAAACAGGGCTCGTAGCTATGAAGAACTTGCTGATATGGCTGCTTCTTCTAGTGCCAGTGTCCACTCTCGATCATCTCCCAATAGACCCATAGCTTGGTAGGCGGCGCGATGAGTTAGATGGATGTATCCATCTACTTTTCGTATATCTTTGATGACACAATAACATTCTTTAAAAGAAAAGGTCACCACTGGCTGGGTGCACGTATGTTAACCTCCCTATGGATGGTTTATTCCTATTCTGCCTTGGTGACCAAGTGCGGTCACCCTTTAACCATACAAACTCGGCTGGAAACTGCAGATAAGTAAGGTGCCTCCCGATCTTGCACAATCGATTAAACTCGAGCCACTCTGTTAGTGTCGTTTTTTTGCAGCGAGAGTTATTGGCTATATTTGTAAGTTCTTGCGAGGCTCGGAATGCTACTTGCTGCATGTTTTCCGCATGGACGGTTAGAATTTGGACTGCAGGTTCCCTGCTAAATATCAAAACCAAGTATTCTCCAGCAAGCCTCATGTGGCCCAACATATCTAGCGTCCATGAAGTTTCGTATTTCATCTATATTCACCAATGAATCAGTATCCGAACGTGTATTGGCAGACAATGTGCTTGCATCGTGAGTTTGCTCACCAATTAGCCTAACAACCCGCGCAATAATTCTGTCTGTCCCTTTTGATATGTATTAAAATAAATACTTTATAAGCATTGTCCAGCCACAATATTCCACATTAATATGCGCATAAAAAACCATACATAAGAACCGATTGTAAGGAACGACGTATGCATTATCTAACCTGACTCTCCGTCTATATGTACCTGGTCCTATGTCACGGCGGCGATAATGCACAAACCCTTTACTATCTGTGTAAGTATGGTCACAATATTCCTTTGGAAATTGCTTTTTGCAACTGTCACGACCTACTGTACATGGAGCACTCGGGTACGCGCGACCGCATGGACCGTGCATCATGAGCTCAGAAACGACCCTGAACCCTTCTGGATCATAGACATGGTGTGGAAGCTCCGCGCTTATATAGGCATCTATATTTGTTTCCTGAGGATTCGATGAGTTTGCATGTGTCCATAACAGTATGTGGCAATGAGGCAGGCCACGTTTATGAAATTCCACAGTGTAAAGCACTGTAAAATGTGTGCCAAACAAAATTAGCTTATAACATATGCATTACTTATAAAACAATTAAAAAGGACTTTTCATATAAGAAATATGGTATTAGCGTTGACAGATTACCTGCAACAACTTCGCCAAAAACATGCTCTTCCCTAACAAATTTTATTAGCGCATGAATCTTACGCTCAAACACTCTGCAAACGATATCAGGCCTGTCGGAGGTGGTTAACTGTGGATGAGCGTTCATGTACTCTTGTATTTCCGGCCATTTCACATTGCAAGTGAATGTGACAAAGAAGGATGGATTTCCGTGTACCCGACAAATAGCCAATGCGTCTAGGTAATGGCTATACATGTATCGAGGTCCTCCTGTGAACGAAGCTGGCAAAATAATTCGTGAACCCACCTGCCTGCCATCTCGATCACCTCTCGTAATCGCGTCGTAAATCCCTGACAAATACTCGCTCCTTATATCGTTCTGTTTTCGCCTAATAAAATCCGTCCTATCTTGTTCAATGACACAGTAAGCATTCACCATATACTGCTGAAAAAGCCTCCCACCACGAGTTATAAGGCTATAAGAACGGACTCTGTCGAATAGCTGATATGCATATAAAACCTTCATAGACATTTTCTTTTCTTCCTGCTGGTCACCAGGTACGGAATTTCTAAGTGTCAGTTTCAAGTGATACCCTTCCTCACCGTATATAAAAAGAAGCGGAAACTGCAACGCCATATATCTAGGATGCAACTTATTAACACTTTCGGGTTCTCTGGAATGCCGNGTCTATATGTACCTGGTCCTATGTCACGGCGGCGATAATGCACAAACCCTTTACTATCTGTGTAAGTATGGTCACAATATTCCTTTGGAAATTGCTTTTTGCAACTGTCACGACCTACTGTACATGGAGCACTCGGGTACGCGCGACCGCATGGACCGTGCATCATGAGCTCAGAAACGACCCTGAACCCTTCTGGATCATAGACATGGTGTGGAAGCTCCGCGCTTATATAGGCATCTATATTTGTTTCCTGAGGATTCGATGAGTTTGCATGTGTCCATAACAGTATGTGGCAATGAGGCAGGCCACGTTTATGAAATTCCACAGTGTAAAGCACTGTAAAATGTGTGCCAAACAAAATTAGCTTATAACATATGCATTACTTATAAAACAATTAAAAAGGACTTTTCATATAAGAAATATGGTATTAGCGTTGACAGATTACCTGCAACAACTTCGCCAAAAACATGCTCTTCCCTAACAAATTTTATTAGCGCATGAATCTTACGCTCAAACACTCTGCAAACGATATCAGGCCTGTCGGAGGTGGTTAACTGTGGATGAGCGTTCATGTACTCTTGTATTTCCGGCCATTTCACATTGCAAGTGAATGTGACAAAGAAGGATGGATTTCCGTGTACCCGACAAATAGCCAATGCGTCTAGGTAATGGCTATACATGTATCGAGGTCCTCCTGTGAACGAAGCTGGCAAAATAATTCGTGAACCCACCTGCCTGCCATCTCGATCACCTCTCGTAATCGCGTCGTAAATCCCTGACAAATACTCGCTCCTTATATCGTTCTGTTTTCGCCTAATAAAATCCGTCCTATCTTGTTCAATGACACAGTAAGCATTCACCATATACTGCTGAAAAAGCCTCCCACCACGAGTTATAAGGCTATAAGAACGGACTCTGTCGAATAGCTGATATGCATATAAAACCTTCATAGACATTTTCTTTTCTTCCTGCTGGTCACCAGGTACGGAATTTCTAAGTTTCAGTTTCAAGTGATACCCTTCCTCACCGTATATAAAAAGAAGCGGAAACTGCAACGCCATATATCTAGGATGCAACTTATTAACACTTTCGGGTTCTCTGGAATGCCGCTCAATGACTATGTCATAATCTGTCATAGTTTCTGGACCACCTTCATACACTATGGCTCCAATGCTATCACCAGCAGGTAACTCGTATTGGTTAGCCCCAACTATACCAAACAATCTGATGCTGAAATTAGGTATATCAGCATCTTGTAGCTTATCTCCAGCAGTCCTAAACAGCTGAACCAATGCATTATTATGATCTAGAAAGTCTATGAGGCCTTCTATTATCGGTTCCCGCAGAATAAGCCTTTCATGTGTCTCAAAATGCGAGAGTCTGTGTCGTACCTCATGATCCGTATCATAAATATATAGCCTTAAAAACCTAGGAGTGACATCGCCTATTGGACAAAAACCACCAATCCAATGATATATTTGCCCTGAAACTCTAAAAACATATGGACCCCTGCCTGTATTAATAGAGTTATCAATAGTAGCGCCAAATGAGGTCATGGCGAACATTTGATTATAGGCCCTGATGCGTGGTTTTGCAACCTTACAACAGGTTTTACCTCTCGAGGGATCTCAAGAGGCTTACAACCCCACCAGGCAGTGTACCTAACCGATGTAGTATAGTGTAGTGGTAAGTACGGGGGATTGATCGTTCTCCACAGGGAATAGTGTTCGTTAAGTATGAAAAGCTACTCTAATTAGGTCTAAGGGTGAGGGAAGATTATTTTTGTATTTTTTATATTTTATGAAAGCAAGTAAAATCTCGGGTTTGAAGGAGTGGGCGGAATTAGTTGCTAGCCAACTAACCCAAAAACTACTATTGCAAATAAAATAAAATAACTAAAACTAAGTGGTTGTGAAACTTATATGGAGACAAGTGTGTTTACGTAGATTTCCTTACTCCCTAACTACTCGTATCTTTTACCGGTTGGTTAGTGTGTATTAATTGCGTGGATGACGGGTGTATTCCTTAATACCATTCGTGGGGTGGCGTACGTACTTCCCCAACTCTATAAGCTCCTATTTCACTCCTATGTGGAGCCGGCTAAGAAGCTCCTAACATGGGATCATTAGAATTCGCTCATGCATTAAATACAACAATAAAAACATAGTACGCATTGGTTCATGTTTCTTAAGACGTTCAAGCAAGTTACCGTATAGGAGGTTAGCCAGTTTTCTTAAGCCTAACATCGATAAACAATCATCCAATACAATTAATAACACACCAACAACCAATAATCAATAGTTAGGTTTCATTAGATCTAAGCAAACACAAGATAAATTTAGCCTAGCATGTTAATTGAAAGACAAGCATAAGATATAATTAACCAACACATAGACATATTGATTAATTTGAAGGGAGACTTATCTTTAATTGAACATGGAAGAATCAAGGGTGAAAAACCCTTGAAAAAGCTGATAAAATCGTCTAGGGTTTGTTCCCAAAAAGTTGCACACTAATGAATGAAAAATAGAAAAGTATATCTAGAAAATACATTCTGACGGCGTCAGGTTATAGGCTCTGACGCCATCAGCTCGCCGCCATTAGGGTTCTCGGATCACCTAGATCCATCTCTGACGCCGTCACGTACAAAACTGGGCTGGGCCGTCTCTCTTTAACTTAATATCTGACGGCCTAGGATCCTTAACACCTGACGCCGTCAGGTGTTATTTTCACATTTTCTTCTTAGGGCGTCACGTATAGTCAGAATCCACTCCTTTGTCTTGGTTGGTTGACGGCATCACCTTGTGACTCTGATGCCGTCAGGAAAGATTTCCAGCATTCTTTTGAGATTTTGTCGTTTTCTTCACTTTATGCTCCAAAAACGTCCAAAATGAGGTGTTTTCCAGAATTCTTCTCAAAAGTACCTAAAATGACAAAAGGAACGATTTAAGGCAATATTTGATCATATTATCACGAATTAGGGCTTAAATGACCCCCTAAAATGGGTACACTTTTCACCTCATCAAATACCCTTACACTTGAGATTTGCTTGTCCTCAAGCAAATAGGCTTTTATTCCAATCAAAATATGAGTTATAGGTCATTTAACACTAATATAAAAGTAATTACAACAAATAGTTACTCGACCCTAATCATAATAAGCACGGAAATCATACACTAGCACCTCACAAATAGTGTTTGGATACTCTCATCTCTCGGGTGTTATAAACCTATACAACTACATTTGAAATGGAATAAAATCACTCACTACCTGTCATAACAACTAGATTACCATAGGCTTGGGAGAGGATCAGTTACTCCTCCACTAGGCGTAAGCACCTAAGATAAACTATCAAAGAGGACTTTCCAAAGGGTTGTAATGTAAGGTGTAGGGATATGATAAACACGGTTTGGTTGGAATAAAGGGTATTTTACTGGTGGCAAGTTAATTATCATGATCAAATACATGTACTATACAATGTTGCTAAGCCAAGACTCGACTCAACTTAAGCTAAAAACGAAATAACAAAAACATAAACAAACATAAAAAGAAAACGGGATGGTAGTCCGTATGTTTTTTCTACTTCTCTTTTTCTCATTTTTTTGTATTTTTCTTGATTTTTTTTTCGATTTTTTTTTTATGATGTATTATTTTGCATGGTAGGGCAAGAGTGTATGCAAAAAAAAA
>LBNU01036311.1:2520-18851 GCA_014162995.1 Artemisia annua | reverse complement strand
CCGACGAGATAAATAGGGTTTAGCTGAAGTTTGGCGTGATTTGAGCCTAGCGAAAATAATCTTTTAAGGAAAAACTAACTTTGGTGGCTACGCAGAACGGTTATCGATATTCGGTACTAGTCGGATTCGGGGGAATATCACTGTGTTTGGCTTTGAGGCTTATTCCAGCGTATGGTATGGAGATTATGTCGTAGTGGAATATTGAAATCAGCCGGTTGGTTTGCTATGTGAAGGTCTTTGGTCACAATCTCTTTTCAGTCGGTAGTTTTGTGACGTGACTTAGAAGTTGCATTCAGGGAGAAAACTTGTTACGTACGTGATCTACAAGGGAACGATGTATGTCAGGAACTCGCCAACAACAGGTGCTTTATACCATTTCCAAATGTCTGATATGATGCGCGTCCTCTCCCATTCTTGCTTTATGCGTGCTCATACAATATGCCGATCGTCTTAACGACGAGATTTCGGATCCTAGTCGATGTATGGGGTCATTTGGGCATCAAGCGAAAGTGAAATGGGTCACAGTAATCCAAAGAAATCATAGCAGACCATTTTCATTGTCGGATAGTTTTGAGCTGAGTTTGGTCGGTCTTGAAACAAATATATTCTTACTGATGGAAAGTAGCTCCCCAGCAAATCAAATATACGCTAACAGAACTATCTCTAGCGAGTTTTGTGATCCTTTAATCTAACAGACTAGTAGCCGAGTTTAGGGGAATACTTCAAATTATGGGTCACGATCTCTTGCGAGTGTCCTATAAGGATCTTTAGTTAAACTCACGTATGACCGAGGAGTTACATTTGTCTTCTAGGTTCGAATATATATTAATCATAGTCGAGTTTTTGTAGTCTGGTACCTGAATTGGATGGATCAACGATCTTGTAGTCTGGTCTCAACTTAAATCGGTTTATCCGTTTTCTTCTTGATCTTATAGTTAAGTTTTCTAAAACGCCCACGAGCTCGCTGCCAATATTTTAGCACACTTTAAGGTCTACTATTTCTTCGATTACTATTGGAAAGATGACTCTCTTATTAATCCATCTCCCTCATTCCTACCGTGGATATCTACTTACTCACCAAAAATCAAGGGTATCAGCTTAGAAACACCAGTTAGAATTCGTCAAGATGAACTGTCGAATTTTCTTTAAATTATTTTTTTAACTTAGTTTTCAATTTTTCTTTTCAAAGTGGATTATTAGAATTTCATATCAATATTAAACACACTTTTAGCGGTGGATTTACATATTTCTTTTTTAGAGGTCAAAGGTATTAAATCTATATTTACATCCAAACGACAAATTGGCTCGGACTTTCCAGAAAAAAAACGAAAATTTTCGTGTCCTCTTCGATACATAACGATATAACCCTTTGCTATCACTTTGAGTTAGGATTCCACAACTTCATGAATTGCTTGGTTACTTCTAGTCGTTGCACAACTACCAGACTATTCTTAGAGGCAGTTATGATTCCGTCTCTACATATCTCTGCTCTCGTTCTTTATAGTATCTTCATTCTAAAGATACTTCCTATTTACCATATTTCGTTATTAAATCAACGGCATACACAAAACACCCACACCCCATCAAATACTCTTGTCTCACACCACGAATTCACAGTTCTTCACAAGTAACTCACAACTCCTCAGAGTGATCCATATGTATTCTGTGCACCTAGATTTGTCTTAACACCCTCGTCGTAGGAACACAACAAGACCCCCGAGGCGTGCTTTTGCTTTTCACTAGCATAAGGATGTTTTCGGTAGAAAAACGACTAATATGCCGATCACTTGCCTTCCACTTTAGCGAATTCACTAAAGAAGAAAGCGCGATCTAGATATGTAGACCGTGTGTCACCGCGTCTGTTGGTTAACTTAAGGAAAAGACCCTTATAATTTAACTTCGTGTTATAGATTTCCACAAATACCTTATGTATGTATTTCATTTCTGGTATTTATAATGATGTAATAGGCAAGATCTACATGGTCTCGGTTTAAACCGACACATAACTCCATAAACTCGGGTATCGGAAGACCATTTCCCTCACCCATTTCGCGCGCGCGGAGAGGTCACCAAATCCAAATAACGTAGCCGATCAACCCACCTACACTATCTCTAATGCGACTGATAGCAAGGTGGTGCAAAAATCAACATTTTCCGCGGATTGTATGAGCAAGACAAGGTGAAGCAATAAGTCAACCGACATAAAGGAAAAGTTGCAAACCATTTCCACCACACGAGTATGACAGGCGATCTCAAAACCTATTAACGGTTAAAGGGTTTTTCGTACTACAAAGTTCATCGATATCTTCGTTTTTCTCTGCGCGCGAGCGTACCCACACTTTCGGGAGGATGATCACTTTTCGCCTATTATGGTATGGAGATTATGTCAGTGGAATATTGAAATCAGCCGTGTTTGCTCATGTTCCCGATACCCGACACAATTGGTCACAATCTCAATATTACAACGTCGGCAGATCGGGAGTTACTTTCACCTTGAAGAGAACGGTCGACTTAGAAGTTAAGCACTTCAAGAGGCGCCATGACAAAACCCCTTGTATTTATCCCATTCCCAGGGAGCGGAGGAAAACCAATACAAGACATCTGAATTATGTTCAGCGGTACAGCTCTTGAACAACACCAATCTTTATTAACGGGGGCAACACTTCCATGTCTGAATAAGTCCTATCACGAATTCGGGTTCTACTCTCATTTTTTTATCAAAAGCCTGCTACATACACACATTCCACCGCGACCTCAATTATCATAAATCGCACTGTCTCTGCATTACGACAACATAATTACGCATGTCACATAACACAAATTTCAAAACCAAAAACTTTGAGTATGACGAGGGTCTCTGTGCTCTGTACACAAATTGAAATTGAAGGACTCCCCAGAGTTCATAACTACGCTAAAAACCGACTCCACCCCCTGGTCGAATCTTACTTTTACTATAGGGCGAACACAGAAGGAACAGACGAGCATACCGGCTACAAGCACTTATGCGTTTCGTTCAAAAATACACAGAACACTTCAGGTTATCTGGATTTTCATTGGGCGATTACCATAAGAGACATTATAACACATAGTCTTATATATCTATATCTTGATGATGTGAACACTTTGATACGGACCCAGGATATGGAAGATGTACAGACGATCACCCATGAGCATACGGGAAACGTGTACTATAACTGTGTCATAAAGTAGAAGAAAGAACTAACACTTATCTACATGCAATCCTCAAAATGGACGTTAGGTCTACTCTTTGCATACAGTAACATGAAAGTACCACAGCTCCATCCGAGGTGGGGATGATGCAAAGTTCCTTAATCATATCTTTTTCCATCAACTGTCTAAAGATTTCAAAGTTGAATGAATCTTAGCTTAAGCTTACAACGAGGTAACTGATATTGTACAATCACGTATCTTTCTGGAGATCACAATATGGGAAAGGAACGTTGATAGTAATTGCAATGAAACAAACGCGATTGCGGACGAAAACCCAACTAACGTTTATCGAGAAGCCTTCAGGGGAGAGTATTTCTGCCGGAATCAAACACTCGCACAAACCTCTCTCGCGAATCAAGACCACTCCAACGACAGCAAATTGGCAAGGCCCTGAACACCCGGAAACTTGTACATTTTAGTGGAAGTCCGCAACTCACAATGCTTGGATTCAACAAGTTATTGCACCACTACGAGCACGTTCAGTGATCTTCCACGCCTCTCAACGCATGTTATCCACCAGGGGAATAGTTGTTCGTTCTTAGGCAGAATCCCGAATAGAAGTACTACTCTTATATTCAACCTAGGCAACAACAAGGCGGACCATGATCAGCGACACCACTTCTCATTTTGTATTTGTAATTTTCTTTATCCACAAGAACACGGAAACCCATCTGTCTCCGGATTATCACGTGAGTGTGCATTAGTCTTTGGTGCGACTAGATGTTTAGTTTACTCTTGGCTAGTACACTAAACGCAACACAACAGTTCTGTAATGACTACTTTTACATAAGACGTATCTATAAAGTGGTGGGGGTGATGGATATATACGTTACCCTTATATTTAGAAGAAATAGGTGGTGGTAAATAGTTTTACTTTAAAATCTCTCTATTACCTCACTCATGTTGTATCAAATGGTCCATTTACATAGAGTTCTTGTTTGTTATAATCCCATTAGTAGAAAGACTTTTCTTAGTAGTTTTTTTATGAGACCAAATATACTTGTCATGAGAGACTATTACGAGCACGACAAGATATTCCCTAACACAAACAATCACAACACCGTCACAATGCGAGCGATATAGTGTCATACCAATCTAGCACGCAAACGCGGAAAAATAAAAGTAAAGATTTCCCATGTGAACCGTGCTCAAACACTATGGATCGGACACTACGGTCCAGAGGCATCCTATCCATGAGCCTCACCGGGGAAATAATCACCTATCAGTTGCATGGTTGAAATACTACGGTTCTTACAAGAAAATGACCCATAACGCAATACGATTCTACTTTTCTTAAACAGTATCTAGATGCCCTAACGTCCACGGGCTTGGTTAACCGTAAATAAGGAGATTAGCCAGTTTCTCTAGGTCTAACGTAGATGACACATTCATCCAATACAAGCCTCAAACAACCGAAAGGACACCAACTCGAGAGTTCACATATCTACATGAATCACTAGATCACAACCTCCACTGGCACAACCATATACATAAGTTCGTTCTGCAATTACACTTTTACCGGGTTCAAATAGGATCTAAGCAAAAAACAAAGGCACATAAGCTAGATGAATTATCCCAGAATATCATTGTAAAGGGATACAGAAAGGACACACAGTAAACATCCCATCTAGGCCCACGCTTACTCACCCACATCTATCATAAACACAGACACATATTTGTAAAGTAAGATTAGTCGAAGGACTTCTTATTTACGCAATATAACACAATCGTCACAGGTTAGATGGGTTAGGATACCTCTAAAGGTCACTAATACACGACTAGGGTAACCTAGTTTGCCTTGATAGTCCAAAAAAAACTACTCAATTAGATACATACCACGTACCCCTCTAGTTCTCGCTTATAAGTTATTATTTGTGGCCCTAAACATTAAAAAAAACCTTGATAGTATATAGATAGGAACCTCAGTTCCAACACATAAAAACCATCTAATAATTATCTTGATATGACACATGATTAGATCTCATGACAATAAAAGTCTAATGGATGAAAAATGACTAATCTACATGAACTTCCTTGAATAAGAAGTCTTCAATCATAGAGGATGTCAAGTGCCTAAATCCTTCATATGTTGGAATGCTTTCATGAATGATTACTTCAAGATCTTTTAACCTTCCTTGTGGATCATGAAGTATGATATTGATGCGCGTGGATTGCAAACACGCACTTTTACGTTTTAACCTTCTCGAGGGATCTCGGAAGCTTGGCAAAAACGCGCTGACGCGTCAGCCATTAACCGTGACCCGTCAGCTCCGCGGCGGACATAGGTACGATCCTGATTGCAGACCTTTGTCATAGTGTAGTGGCGAAGTAGCGCCTTGGGGACGTGGTCAGGAGATTGTCACTCTCGTTGCCTAAGATCTCAACGTCCACAAGGGGAATTAATGTTGTTTCGTTAGGGGGAACCGGCGTCACTCAAAGGACATCTCTATTAGCAATACGCACCATCCCGTGTGCCACACGCGTCACTGGGAAAGGGAATTGATTCTTTTGTATTTTTATTTTATGAAAGTTTTCATGCTACTGAAACACATTCTTCTGTTGGGTTTGGTAGTGATAGAGACGAGCGCGGAATTCTAGTTGCTAGTCAACTAACCAAGTTATCTTGGTTAAGAAAGTTCTAAGCTACTTATAGGATCTGCGTCTATCTCTGTAATTTTATAGTTTGACTGGAGAATAATACTAGTTCAGAGTGGTCGATTGAGATTTATTAGTGTTTGGGATCTTAGTATTCCGTATCTATTTCACCAAACTTACCGAAAAAACCCCGAAAAAATGCTTCTTTTTGTGATTTACTACCCTTATATAACCGATATCTCGTTAATAAAATAATGAAAGAGTATAATAGCGACCTTTTGGTGATATTTGCGTGCCAATGACCAAATAACATAACGAATTAATTGCCTCAACACTGTCGTAGGGGCGCCGAACACAAACCATGGGCTACACCCTCCTATATAAAGTTAACGTTTCAACATACTCTTTTTTCAGCGTCTCATATTAGAAACGATTGACTAACTTAACAGCTTCGGAGTTTGTTCAAATGGACCTATAAAAAGCGCATTCTATTCGTTAGCGGCACACAACCGATCAAAGCAAATCTCCTATGTATGCATGAAATACTCCGTTATTAAATCGAGAAATCGAGACACAAATATGTTACGGATTTAGGCGAGGCTGTGCTAAGAGATACCTATATCATACGTATGCGTTACCTGGTATATGGGGAATTGACCCCCAAAACGCTCGAGTTCTTTTTCTCTCTAGTGGCTACTTTTTAGGGAAAAACAACGAAAAAAGATGACATATCTATTTTTCCATGGCGAGAGAGAGGTAATTTTCTGGAGCGTACAAACAATATAGCGCCACAATACACAATACTAAAACAAACTCCAAGAATGTTCATTGAAGGTATTCATCTATAGGACAGGTACGCCCGGTACCTCCATTAAAGTAAAGTTGTGAAGCGCCTGAAACATGTGAAGTTCCAAGAATGTAAGAAAAACTACGTTCGTGAACGAGCGTCACAGAGATCACTACGATCACATGCAAATTGGTTACCCCGACGTCCAAACCCATAGTCCGGTATAATAGTCCATAGAAACCAGCAACTTTAATCTTTAAAAAATACATAGAATCCCATAGCAAGTTAGAAGACCGGCTAGGAGATAAAACCCTCCCTTCACAGAGCGACTGCTCAACCTAATACACGTATAACTAGGGGGTTGCTAACCCCTAGTTTCCGAATTCTCCACACCAAGTTATATTCAACATAGTTATCTCCAAAGTTAATTAATATTATAAAATAAAGAGAACCGAAAATATTCGTTCCTATTATATATTTTTATAATAATAAATACATTTTTTTGGGAAAACTAAGTTCGAATTGGTTAAAACAACTTAGGGTTTAAGAAAACAACTAGATAAGCTCGGTGCGTTAGTACGCGTCAGCCCAATAAAGTGACTTGTACGAAAAGAGGTTACTGTCTAGTCAATCACGCCTCGATAATACACCGCGGTTTCAGACGCCTTTTTGGGCCTCATAGACTGGTGGTCATATAAATTGCTTCGGCAATCGGAAGAATCTAATTACCTACTGGTCCATTCATACATATTTTTTTCATTTTTGGGTTGATCGGTCAGTCTATCTTATCTTACCTTAACTCCTTGGCCATTCTTTACTAACCATTCCTCTAGTGGCTGCAATCCGTCAACGAGTGTTATTGTTTTGTTCTAATTATTCTCTGTGAATGACATTAACTCAACTATTTGAATTCTCTTGACGGAGCGATACAACCTTTGTAGAGTGGTTGTTTGGAGACGGCGTCGACCATTTGTGGCTGTTATGATTATATTCGTATCGAAGGTCTGTTTCATCTCGAGTTTTTATTAGTCTTGTTATTATTACCAGTCACTGTCTTTTCACTTACAGATACCTAAACCCAACCTCAACAGAACTAAATGCTGTACTTTTCTGTAGATAATCTCTTGTACCCCCGGTATGCATAATCAGATGTAAGTTCCGTTTATATTAATCAATATAGGTTTATCTTGTAACAGGAATGCACATGTTCTCTTATTAAGGAGAGGATTGCATGAAGATATCCTTCCAACATACAAGGGAAAGAGAACATACGAAACTTAGGACTCAAACCGTAGACCCCAAAACTTTATTTAATAAGAAACGTGAAGTCATTATTTCGTCTCATTGAAAATTTTTAGACCTCCACTCCCTTTATAACTATTGTTGTATCTTCAATTATGGGTAAATAAAAAATTGACGCATTCTGACTTGTAGGCCAAGCAAATCTCAAGTGTTCAATACCCAAACGCAAGCGAACATAATTTCTATGAAATTAACATGGTGAGTACGAAAAAATGTTAACAGTTATTTAGTTGGTGAATGCGGGAGTTTTATATGATCTCTTAATCATTAATCAGTAATGACACTATTTTTCTTGTGTCTCTAGCGCAACTTTCTACACCATAGTTAATCGTATTCTTTTCATTTAAATTTTTAAACAGAGTAAATACTATATTTAAGGAAAATCTACAACAAAGAAAAAGAATTAGCATTTTATTCGGAATTTGTTGCTGTTTCGGAGTGATGAAAAAACGTACGGCAAAACAACAAAAACCTCCAAAAAGACCTCCTCCGCAAAGAAATACCTAGCATGTATTAGGTGTAACCGCGTTTCCACTACATACCATACAAGGTGAACAGCGATCCATGGAGCAAACAGATATGCACCATTCCCAGTAACACTCCGGAATATTACTCGTGACGGGCCAGAGAAGATACCCGTATGAATATATGGAGGTGAAGCCGCCATCTACCCAAACGAAAACAAAACTTATTCTGGTTGAGGGGAGACGCGTTATACCACGTCAATAGCGATACTAGCAGGCCACTTTTATACATCCAGATCCAACGTCAACGTAAGGCCGTCTACATCGAGAACCTCACAATATGCCACGTACGCTGACTTGAGCGTCACCGGGATTTATTGGGGTCAACACGCCTTCCGTCCGGAGACCCAAGTTCCTCGTTTCATTAATATTAAACCTAAGTGGCGTTTTCAAAATCCCCACCGCATCAAATATCAATATTACATGATCCACCAGAAGTTATAGATTCTTTTTGAAGTAATCTCATGAAAGCCAATTCCAACAAAAATATGAGAATTAGGCAACGACTAATCCATGATTGAAAGAACTTCTTATCAAGAAAGTTGACAAGTAACAGTAGATTTTTCTTCTACCATTTTTTATTTAATCTATCCAAAGACCATCTTTTTGCGCAAGAAGCAAATAGCATGCACGAATTTGGTTGGTGCTATGAAATGTAACAACTAGGGATTTAAACCCTAAGTGATGTTGTGTATTAATAGTTGTGATCTCGCCATAATTAAAAGAAAGGAGCTAGTTCCTATACTCCCTTATGCTTAGACTCCCACAAACATAGCGGATGGGGTACCCTGTAAAAAAATTAAGCCCATGTTGTGAAGTTAGTATTCCAATGATATAGTGTAACACTCCTTGGGTAATAATATGAAAATACAAACGACATATATGCGTTCTATTGGTTGGTGCGTTAAAATGTGTGAATTTTGTAAGCCGACGATGCTTGTTGGGACTAGTTGTCTCTTTTTACCCCTCTTGTTAATAACATAAGCCCGACAATATCTAGCGCTATATAAGTTGGTATTCTTTGCGTGGTGATAATAGCTTAGATTAATGAAAATAACTAAGTTGTGAATATTACGATGATCATATGGTTTCCCGAGATAGATGTGTATGTTGTGATTGTATTGGAAGGTTTTGATGGATGAAAAATGTGTTTTTGACATCTACAGTTAAACGATCCGAGTTTTGCTGGGGAGATGACGGGCGTGGACGTTAGCAAGGACAAAAAACATTCTTGGCTAAAGTCTCCCCCACCTAAATACGGATAACAAGGGCCTTCGTAACCCCCTCTTTATATGAATACTGTTGTAATTCGTATTTGTGGCGACGTTTATTCTCGTATTACTTTTAATGTGCGCGTTAAGTCATTCTGCCATATGTCATAGGTTTGTCTATCGGTATGTGAGGAGCCATGATTGTATGGTAAGGTGCTTTGGTGTTACGTTTTATTCAGTACATAGAGGTGTTGAATTGAGAGTAGTGTGTGATTCGTATTAAAGAAAGTAAAAATTAGTCTTTTGAGAGAGTATTTGAATCGCACTCCCGTGAGGTTCCACCCATGCGACCATATAAGACATAACCCAAGAGAACGCCCTTCAATAATTACACCAATATAGGATCAAATTAACCACGTTACAAACCATGCCTACGGCAAAACAATCAAGCATTTATGTCTTTTTAAACGTATATATATAACCATGGTAGTAATTCACCCCCCCCCTCTACGTTTTTTCCAAACAATCACGATCCGTAATAGGTTTTATCGGTTAAACGGAAGTTAGAAAACCAATGAGAATGTAACAGTGTGTGAAACTATTATGGGACTTTAGTTAGGACTAAGATCATTCATAGGCTAGGGTTGCGATTGGTGCGTCCTATCCCGACTTGGTGGGATTTCTCTAACTCACCATAAGATACTGGGTTAAATAATATAAACCAATAGCCAGTTGGAATGAACGGCCTAAATTGCCCCAAAAGATTAGTTCTGAGTAGGTTTATGATGGGCAAATGACTTCCAGAGAAGCATAGATTAGTGCGTGCGGATCTTCCACTAAAAGTTAAAGGCGGTTTCGCCCTTATCGACCACGGCCCATTTGTTTGACTACGCCGAATCTGGAGTCCGAAGCAAATGAATGTTGACTTAGATTTTACCGACACCATATAACCTTAATCCTCCTTCTCAAACATAACAACACACTCGAGAGGATTTTTATCGGTGGGTCTTTGGTATATATATTCCAATAATATCAACTTAGTTTCCTGTCTGAAAACGATTATATTCTAAAAAGTTTTTCGGTTAATAATAGATATTCTTATACCTGTATACCATCCCTTTTGTGAGAAAAGTGATAGCAATCCTAGAATTGGGATGGAAGCTTTGGTCCTTTATATTGACGAGAAAGTAGATTTAAGTCAGTTTGGAAGAAAAGCCTTCTCTACTAATTGAGACCTAAATTGAAGTAACAGCTACTTTACGTTTTGTTCGTCTGTAAACTTCTCCATGGTTTCCCCGCACAATCCCACTCATGTCATAGTGAGAACTGAAGAACATGAAAAAATCCGTAACTTGGGTTTTTTTCATAGGTGATAGCGGGAAACCGTAAGATGCTGAACACGTTTGCTCTTCCCTTTGCCGCCAACACGCAGGTAACCAAAGGGAATCCTTTAGCGTAATTGATCTTGGGAGTCTGCAACCTTACACTTGGTTGTCAGCTAGAATTCATCATCTGGTTTATTTCTTATTCTGAAAGTTTTCAGGATATTGCTGAACATTTCGTTTTGTCCATAAAATGATTTTGTTTTAAGTTCGGCCCCTTAAGATAGTACAGTCTAGCCTCTAGAAAAGGGGTGAGGGATATGCGAAAGCAAGTCCAGTCATTTAGCATACCGAGAGAGTCCCTCGTAGAGGGTAAAATTATAAAAGAACTGTTTGTAGTTTTCGTTGTTGCGCAGTTCATGTACCATCAGCCACCGCGCCACTTCAGCATAAAATCATGTCAAACGGTACGTTAACAAGTTTTTCTTCCCTTGAAATGCAAACTTACTAATGTCTTCCCTCACAACTTGACCCGAGATCCACCACAAAAGAAGATGTTGTGTTATCTCAAAGACCTTCAACATAGCCAAACACGCATCCGATTTTCGAAATAGTACCCACTTGAACATACATCCTCTCACATACCCCATAAACGCAAACGAAAAGTTTGAAAATACCAGCTTTCCAACATATGTTACAGAAGATCTTACAGTTAAATAGAGGGAGGCACGTGTTATATGACCATTCCTCTGGTAATATATGAAAGTATTTTTCTAACAGTTGTAAGACAGATCTTGCACTGTTCCATTCAAAGGTAACAGGTTCATAACACAGGCATGAATCAAACAAAATTCCAGAGAAAATGATTTCCAACCACCTTGAGCTATCAATCCCAATAGGATAAAAACGACCGTATTTGCGATCACCAATCATATGAGAAACTGGGTTGTGGTAAATCCGGAGTCTTGGAAAAAATAGGATTCTATTTTTCCGATTGTGGTTGTTCTTATTAAACATACCTGAAAATTAAAAAACAGTTTTTTTAAAAAGGGATACTAACGAAATAGGTTTTATGCAAATCTCTATAGGTTTAACCAACGTTGCCTGATACGCTCTCATAAGACACACCCAAGGTTTTTTTAGCTCGTCTTTGCGTTGAGTCCCATCCAAAGAATTGGACATAGCCGGAGAGGCAAGTTGATTCCGATTGAACTAGCCTAGTTGGGAAAACAAGGAACCTCCGGTCCTGGTCGCATATGGAGTTTGAACCTCGGAATCTTGTCCTCACTCTGAGTTGTCGATATAAGTTTAAGAACTGTTAATGCGGTGAATGGTTGAAGTAAAATAGGTGATTTTGTTGTTAGTATCTCAATTATCTGGATATCCCAGAAAGAACTCTCTGGATCTATTCAAGTAGCGTTAAATTGTGAAGATACAACGGAGAATAAAAGGGAGAAATTAAGTAGTTGATAACAAAAGAAGCGAACAGAATAAACATTAAAGTGGTTGAAAAAAAGCCTTAAGAAAATGAAGATTAGAGATAAGACACAGAAAGAAATCTTTTTAATGTATCTTATAAGTAAGATCTTCTGAGATCATGAATCAAAAAGTAAGACTAAGAGTGAAATCAGGGTTAAAATGTTTTTAGTAGTAAAAGATAGCGACGAAATTGATAACCTATTTTTGGAGATAAGGAAAAAGATAATTCAAGTTCATATCCCAGCCGAGAATAAGTTAAAAGAAAATTTCGACAGAAGTAACGGTAGGAGAAGAAGATGTTAAAATGAAACTCTTCAAACGTGATCGATAAACGATAGAAAGATGTGTAAAACAATTACTCCCGCGATGTTGGTATAAGCATTCCGCGGCGGGCGTTAAAGAGACAGTAAGGGTAGCAAAAGGAAACAAAGAAGAAACACGTACATTAAGGTAAGGACTGAAAACCAACACGATTTGACCACCCAAACAAATAAAAAATTAAAACCGCTATTTATAACTTCGTGCGTTCGAAACAATAGCAGCATTAGTAAGGTTTAATAGGCACTATAATTCTATCTCAATACTTATCTTCAATATTTGCATTTTGCTCTGATAGAAATTTTTGCATTATTGAAGAATGAAAAACTTGCAAAGTGTGTTGTTGAGAGTATGATGCACTTGAAACTTGATTGTACTTTGTGTGATAACATGTTTCCAGTTATGTTTCGCGGATAGAAATTTAAATCAAAAAACAATGCGAAAACAGTCTACTTTCCATATATATTACAAACAAACTTTATAAATTTTAAACCCAAAACTCTAAAGGAAACAACTTTTGATTTACCAATGAACTCCGCATCAAGGGCATAGTTTTCCTTTGGGATAACCTTAAAAAATCGCTTACAAAATGACCGATATCTTCGCTTAGGTAACCACGAGAACTTCCGGTACAAAATTACGTTATTTGACAAACATGCCACTCCCACCCCCCTCCTAACAACGATAACCTCGCCTTTGGCTAACCAAGGTTCACTGATCGTTTTCATCTTCGCTAAGCCCGTCAACCACAAACTCGCAAAAATCCTAATTCCTACTTCCGCTAATTAATATTTAAGATGCCTTGGAAACTTTTTTAAACGGAACCCAAATAAAATAATAAAACTTTAAAAAAACTTGTTGGGTAACAATAAGTGCACCAAAGACATGAAAGTGTTGAACATTGGGGCTTTCGTTTGTGGACAAGTTCATAGGGTGTGCGATTGTGTCCGTTTGTTTTGAATCCAATACATCGATTCTGGGTATAACTGCGGTTGAGACCGGGCCTCTGCGCATATTATAGAACAGCGGAAGTGGCATTATCTATGGCAGTGCGTGGCGGCTTCCACTAAAGTAAGCGGTTTTCGTCTTTCCGACCAACGCAATTCTGTTCTGGAGTCCTGATGCATTGATGTTTGATTACAATACCTACCTTCTCAATAATCCCGAAGGAGTTTTGGTTTTGAATTCAGTTCGCATTGTCCTGTCTGACGATTCTAACTGTGTTTCTAAGCTGACTTGAATTTCGGTGAGAAAAGTGACTATCATCGGATGGAGCTCTGGTCTTTAGTAAGCGAAGAAAGTAGACCTAAAGTGACATTTGGAGAATCCGTCTAACTATGACAAGAATGTAACGTTCCCGTTGATCGTCTGTACTCTCATGGTCCGCACAAAATCATATGTAATAAAACTGAAAGAACATGATCCGTACTGGGTTCTGATTTTTTTTGGAACGAAGAATGTGCGGACGTTTGCTCCCTTCCCCTTGTTCACAAGTAGTTGAAAAGGTGATCTTTAGCGTATTCTGAATCTGGGGAGTCCTTCAACCAAATTTGTGTCGAGCAGATCAGTCCCATGGTTTTGAAATTGAATGTGACATTCGTTTGTGCCATAACCATGATTTTTAGAGTCGCCTTAGATATGTAAGCCAGATGGGAGAGGAAGCGTCATATCAGACATGGAAATGGTATAAAAGAACCTGTTGTTTGCGAGTTCCTGACCATCAGATCGTTCCCCTTGTAGATCACGTAGTAACAAGTTTTCTGCCCTGAATGGCAACTTCTAAAAGTCACCGCCAGCAAACTGACCCGACTGAAAAGAGATTGTGCCCAAAGAAACCTTGCAACATAGCAACACGGCTGATTTCAATATTCCCACTGACATAATCTCCATACCCCATAATAGCAGCGAAGTGATCATTCCCGAATCTGACAGTACCGATGAACTTTGATACAAAGTTTCTTAACAGTTTGAGATCGCCTGTCATATGTCGGGTACACCTGCTATCAACAATCCAGAGAATGATTTGCACCACCTGCATCACCCAAAGGAGACGACGATGGCACAAAGGTAAGGGTGGAACCCGATGAAGTAGTGGGTTCCGGTTGGTTAGTAACACATGATATAACAGTTTTAGGAATCCAAACGAAATTATGCATCCTAGTTAACCAACGCTGCCACTTCCAACTAGATCGCGCTTTCTTCTTAGTGAATTCGCTAAGTGAAGGCAAGTGATCGAGGTTGAACTATGCTAGTGAAAAGCAAGAACCTCGGGTCGTGGTCCCAACGAGGGTTGAAATCGATCTTGTCACTCGAGTCGTGAGTTATGTGAAGTGAATTGGTTTAAAAGATATGATTTGGTTTTAGTTATACTACGAAACTTGGTTAAAGACTTAAATGAAATAAAGAACGAGAAAAGGAGAAATAAGTTAAACGATAAAAGAAAACATAAGTTGAATAACGCGTAAAGAAAATGAAATAAGAAAGAAAGAAAGAAAAATGTTTTTAATCTTTTAGATTTAATTGATAAAAGAAAAGTAAAGTAAATGTTTAAAAGATAATAAAACTATTGAAAAGAAAAATAAACTAAGTTAAAAAAAAATTTAAAGAAAATTCGACAGAGTAACGGTAGGAAATGAAATAAAGAAAACTCCACTCGATAAACGATAGAGTGTAAATAAACCTAGCTCGGCTTTAGAAATAAAATAAGAGACGAAACCAATAAGGAACTAAAGACTTGACACAACATAAAATCAAACTCGCTATTATATTTCGAAACAATACTCGCTAGTAATAAATAAAAACCAAACTCGCTAACATAATTTGAAAACCAAACTCGCTAAGTTTAATAAGATCAAAACTCGCTAAGTTGTAAATTGATACTCGCTAGATAATTTTTAAAACCAAACTCGCTAAAACTTTGAAATGAAACTCGCTAGCATTTCTTTGGAACCTTACTCGCTACAAATGACCCCATACTCGCTAGGACCAAACTCGCTACAAATTGAAATGCACCAAACTCGCTGGAAATCAAAACCATACTCGCTGGCTAGCCAAGTTTTCATACTCGCTAGCTCAAAAACACCAAACTCGCTAAACCCTATTTCCCTACTCGCTATTAATATTTTTAGATGCTGGAACTTTTTAAAACGTGAAACCAAACATAAAAAATAATAAAAACTTAAAGAAAACTACGTAGAAATGATTTTAAGACGCTAAATAAACTTTAAATAAACTAGCGTGACCAAAATAAGCCCTACGAAATTTCTAGGGCTTGTAACTTGAAACCATAAATTTTACGTGTAGGAAAGATAAAAAAGCAAAGAAAACTTATGGAAAACTAAATATTAAGCTAGATAAGAACTTTTAAATAAGCTTTTACAAGCTAACAAAATCCAAATAAGCTCAAGTCATCATAAAGAGGCACGAAAATTTCTTTTCATGCAAAGGTGGTGCAAGACTTATGTAAGCTTATTTTGGATCAAGATAGAAGTAAAGAAGCTTGAATAAGATGTAGAAATGTTAAAGAAAGATTGAAATAAGCTATGAAATAAGCAAAGTAAAA
>LBNU01036302.1:89955-107899 GCA_014162995.1 Artemisia annua | reverse complement strand
GAGCCTTGTGTGTGTGAAGAGAGGTATGTGAGTGAAGTGTGTGTATTTTGAATGTAAAGGTGTGTGTATGTGAGTATGTATGTGTAAGGATGTGTGTGCGTAGAAAAGAGTGTATATGTGTGTATAGGGAAGTGTATGTATGTGTATAAGGAAGTGTATGAGAAGTTGGTAAACTAAAGGGAATCTTGTGTGGGAGTTTGTGAGGAGACAAAGGTACTCTTTGTGTAAGGTGTGTAAGGGAATATTAAGAGGTTGTTGGGAAAGGATTTTGGGAAGGATTGTGGGAGATTTGATGGTTTGACTTTTGTGAAAGTGAGATTAAGAAAAGATTAAGAAAGAATTAAGAAATAATCTAATTGTCATTAAGAAGAAAAGGTTTAGACAATTAAGATTATGAGTTGAGAAAATCATAGGTTATTTATAAGTCCAAGTAACACAACGTCGAGAATCCATAGTTTCATAACTCGTGACTTTCCACGACTCGACGTTCTCAACTAACACCTTGATACAAACAAGTCAAGTGTTTTGCCTTGATGTAAAACATAAACCATGCGGGAAAGGATGCGTTTACGCAAAGAGACCTTGGACTTAGTTTGACCAATAAGGGAGTAAACCCGTTACGTGATTAGAGAAGACGTAAGCACGGGATATGAGCATATGGATGCTTTCACATGATGTTACGTGAAATATATAAGCTCCCTAAGTTTAGAAAAGCCTTGGCTAGAGGCGAGAGTTAGAAAACATGAGTTGGTGTTTTCCCGTAAAACGGGTGTTTCAAAAGTTGGATCTCTCTAATTCCAAAACTCGTTTCGAGTGTTCTCAATTAAGCACATAGCATATTCATACCTGTATTGAAAGATCCACATTTTTCGGGTAAGGGGAAAAGCCGACTTTCAAAATTCGTCCCGATCCATACAGAAGCCTGGCGCGTCAGCCACGCGTTGACGCGTGGGTGACGCGTCAGGAGCAGATATGGATTCGGGGAATTTTGGCTACCGTTTGTTATTTTATGTGTTACGAAGGTTTATTTGTCATCATTAAAACATTAGGAGATCTTGATAATGTTGCCTCAACAGGTTTGAATAGTGGATTGTGTTTGGTGCGGTGGATAGTGTAAACAAAGAACATGTACCCATAAGAGCAGTACCGGCTCGGCTAGACATGTGAACAGCTTGGCTCAAGCCACCGACTCCAGAATGCAGGCGGCTCACACTCCACCTTCAAGCCGCCTTATCCCACCAGCGGTTTGGGAACAATACGACGCCTCTCTTTTTTGGTTTGCCAAATGTATAATAGTATAATACATCAATTCAGATTGTCTGATATGAAAAATATTTATGAGTAAAATATGCAAGTGGTAAATTATAACATTTATCTAATGTAAGTGAACAATAAGATGAAAACTTCAAATTAGACGGATGGAGTTGTAACTTTTATCGTGATTGTAAGGCTAAATACAGTAAGGGGAGGGATTGACTCTCATTTTATCCACTACGTCAGCTTTCTCTCTCCGGCGATTGGTTGCCACTGTAAGACGATATACGCTGCAAAAAAATACCGTTTATATCTAATTACATACACACAAAAGAAATAAATGATCTAGGTCGCCTACACGACCCCAATCTCCCAACATTTGCAATTGATCGATGTGCGACACTAAGAATTGATCGATCGTTTCTTAGATTGATCGATTGTATATTTATTGCTGTGGGGAGCCTAATAGTGGTAGCATTTTTAATTTTTTTTTCTTTACTTAAACGTAAAAATGAATATATATTATATCGACTGTTCATTATACAAGTAATCCGAGAATTTTACCCATAACATAAACTGTACATTTATTTGCGAGTTACTTGCATAATTACCTTTTTTCTTTTAATCTTCTTACACTATTACTGAAATGGCCACATTTAGAAAATGTACGAAAACAAATCTTTATAAACAGGGTTTTACATGAAGGTCGTGTCTTATTTTAATAAGTTAATGTAAATAAAGTAATAATCTTATTAGAATAAATATTTATAGTATAGCATGTTACAAACTATAAAAAGGCCAACAACATAACTTATCACTTCCAAGAAGATTGTGAAAGATCTCTAACTTTAAAACTCTTTGAATATATATGTGTTCCAACACTTCTATTCTACACATATATCAGTCTAGGATCTAGTAACTAACATACCCTTTTTATTCTACCAAAAAAGAAAACTTACTTTTCTAAACTCCAAAAAAGAACCCATTTCTACAAATTTGAGAAAATTTTGTAAAAAGGGGGCAATCTTGGTATTTGATGCAAAAATGTGGATCTTGTGTGAACTAAAAAGGTGGGATTTTTGATCTACAAAAGGGGTTTTAATTTTGACTTTTTTTAAGGATTTAAAGCCACCAATTAAGGTTTTATATTTGAACAAGTGAAAAGTTGACTTTTTTAGTTTGACTCTCTCTTCAGAAGAACAAAAAAGGTATGATTTTTATGCTAATTTTGGGTTTTCCTTTATGGGTTTTTTTGTTTATGGTATAAAGATTGAATCTTGGTATGTTTTCTGTTAATTTTGGTAATTTTGTTGTTTACTGTAATTAGCTAAAAACCCTTGATTTATTTTTGGTTTTTGTGAAGATTTAAGATTCTTTTATTTGTTTGATTCTGATGTGAAATACTTGTTTTTTGTTTGTGTATTTTAGTAAAAGTTGATTTAACATGAACCCAGTTGAGGATTTGGTCACTAAAATGAAATTTGAGTTAATGTACTTGTAGTTTAGATAGTTGCTAAGATGAAAATGATTAAAACTCCCTTCATTTATGCTAAAGTGATTTTGTTGCAAATGGTCTAAAATCGCCAGCTTCCGTATATTTTCGAGTTTTTCTTTTTAATCTCCCTCATGAAAAGGATCAAAATTGCTAGCTTTGGTATAGTTTCCAGCTTTCATTTTACTTGCTAAAATGAAAATTGAAAAAAGAATCATGTTTATGCCAAAGAGCTTTTATTACAAAAAGGTTGTTAAGAATGTATAAAATCGGCACTTTGGTCATTTTAGTATTTTATTTTTTTGTGTATCTCCCTCATTTTAACAGGCGCTGTGGTTAGTTTGTAACTTGCATAACTTCGAAAGTGCAGTGCTTAATTTGATTTGATTGATTGATCTTTTTCTTTGTTTAGTTTATGGTTATGATCTTGAATTTTCATTAACATGCACAATTTTTTTCCTTCAGATTTAGGGGTTATTTAGTTTCAGCAAAATGGGTTCATTTTGCACCAAGCTCCTTCCATGTATAGTTTCACCAAGCAAGGCGTCTATTCTTGAAGATCCAAATGGTGGTATGTATTTCTATAAGAAACCATTAAGTGCTTATTGTTTAGTTGTATTGTTGGTTTTAGGAACTTATTTTATTATTTGAAATAAAATGTGCCTGGTCTCTCTTTTTTGGCTATAGGGAACGATGAGGAAGCTGGTAACTTGCCTGCATTTAAAGAATATACTTTTGAGCAACTAAAAAATGCAACATCAGGGTTTGCTGTTGAAAATATTGTATCTGAGCACGGTGAGAAGGCTCCAAATGTCGTCTACAAAGGGAAACTTGAGAATCAAGTGAGGATAGCTGTTAAACGCTTTAACCGTTCGGCTTGGCCTGATTCCCGACAGTTTTTGGTACTGAAACTCGCTATTTTTTAGTCTTTTTTGTGTTAGTGTTTTGTTACATTTGGTGAACTTGTAGTTTACATATATTGATGAAGACTGTCACTGTGAAACTCACCAACCCGTCGCTTCCTACCAAAGTTAGGTCCACAAAAACCAGACAGATAGTTTGTTAAGAGAATGCAATAAAAAATGAAAAATAATCTTTCATTAAGCACTGACTCCATTATGCAGAAAACCGGTATATTCATAGAACACAAATCGAATAAAAAACAAAAGTAAAAGTTGATTCTTGTTTGAGCAATATTCAGTATATATTCTTGCGTAATATCATGTAGATAATTTTATAATCCCCATTAAACTTGATTGTGTCATTACAGTTTTCTTTTTTATTGAGGTTGCTTGTATTGGTCCTGAATGTGTGAGATTTTGTCTTTTTGAACCTCAGGAAGAAGCAAAATCTGTTGGTCACCTGCGTAACGTTAGGCTGGCAAATCTTCTTGGTTGCTGTTGTGAAAATGATGAGAGGCTACTTGTGGCCGAGTATTTGCCTAATAATACACTTGCAAAACATCTTTTTCACTGTAAGCATCCTTTATTAGTTTCACTATTTGTTTTTCGTGGGTACGACTTTTCAATCCATTGTACTTTGAAGTTTTGCTGCGATTACCACATGGCACTATGTAAGAAAGGGTGATCTTAGAAAGCTTAGTTTCAAATTACCATACTACCTTTTTATTTGTCCAGTTTTAGTCATGGTACCTTTTTTGTACATCCGAGTAGTTAAAATATGGTTCCGTGTCCTGTTTGAGTCATTTTGTATCTAAAAAACCTTAAACCAGCTTTCAAAAATGACAATTTTTATAATAAAAAGTAAAATTTATGTACAATGATAGATTTGTAGAAACATGTTAAGCAAAAGGGTTACAAAATGACCCAAACATGGCAAAAAGCCATTAATGACTCAAATGTACAAAAATAATTACAAAAAAAAAGGACAAATAACAAAGTAAGTTCATACAAATTTTTGAAATTTTCAAGGATATGCATGAAATTATGCCATCATTTAAAACACTCACAAGAATTCGTGTATTCTATGTTGGTTCAGGGGAGTCCCAACCTATGAAATGGGCAATGAGGTTACGTGTGGTGTTACATTTAGCTGAAGCTCTTGAATATTGTACAAGTAAAGGACGTGCTCTTTATCACGATCTCAATGCTTATAGAATTTTGTTCGATGAGGTGAATATTTTAGCCTCCGTTTACTCTCCAATTTCTTTTCATAAATCGAGATGCTTGTATTTATCCAAAAAGTATTTTGCAGGAAGGTAACCCTAGATTATCTTGTTTTGGGTTGATGAAAAATAGTCGGGATGGAAAAAGTTATAGCACAAATCTTGCATTTACGCCTCCCGAGTATTTAAGAACAGGTATATTCTTCTTTGAAGATGCATTTTGACTTTTAGTTTCACAATTCTTTTAGATATGTTCATTTTATTCCAAAGCCCAGATGTGTACCGAGAATCGATTCGTTCTTGTTTCAGTTTAATTCATAGTCCCATTACAAAAAAGATGACTCTAATGCACAACTCATAAGGATGATTTTTTGCTATAATCATGATACATGTTCATTTTGTGTTTAAGTATGAAATCTGTTTATATATTGTAGGAAGAGTGACACCTGAAAGTGTGATATACAGCTTCGGGACTCTTTTGCTTGACCTTCTTAGTGGGAAGCATATTCCTCCAAGCCATGTAAGTATTTATATCTATTTATGTTTGTGTATGCGTGTAATTGATCGTGTGACGTTTGGTTTGTAATTTCAGGCTCTTGACTTGATAAGGGACCGAAACCTACAAATGCTTACGGATTCGTGCTTAGAAGGACAATTTTCCAACGATGATGGAACCGAGTTGGTGCGCTTGGCTTCTCGTTGTTTGCAATATGAACCCCGTGAAAGACCAAATTCAAAGTCATTAGTAGCTGCCTTAACCGTTCTTCAAAAAGAAACTGAGGTTAGTTGATTATCTTTTGAGTCACACAAATGTATAAAACTGTTCAATAATCTGAATAAGTGGCTTATTATAAGACGCTGTATTTTGTTGTGTGACAGGTACCATCATACGTGTTGATGGGAATCCCAGCCACAAATGCATTCTCACCACGATCCGCACTTGGTGAAGCTTGCCTGAGAATGGATTTGACTGCAATACATGAGATTTTGGAAACGGTTTCCTATAAAGACGATGAAGGACAAACAAACGAGGTTATTCATATGCCCTCAGACATTTTGATTTGTAGTTTAGTATTCTAGTTTGTTGTTATTACGAAATAGTCAAAGCTGAATAATTGAGCCCCCACTTGTCGTCCAGTCGTCCTAATATCTTTTAGTTCCTAATCATATTTTTCTGATATTTTCAGAATAATGAATGCTGATTTTAGTTCTTGTTATTAATGGTTACAGCTCTCGTTTCAAATGTGGACCGATCAAATGCAAGAGTCGCTAAATTCAAAGAAAAAGGGCGATGTGGCATTCCGGCATAAAGATTTCAAGGATGCAATTGAATGTTATTCTCAGGTTTCTTTCTCTTAATACTTTTTGGAATAGCCTATATTTTCAATAGTGTCGGTAGAAAGACTAAATTACCCTTTAGAATCACCAAACAGGGGTAAAATAGCCACTATTTTCTTGAGCAAAATGTAAGTTCTGGACTGAGAACGCGTATTACCTACTTTTGTACCGTATGATTGATGATACAAGCAGGGTGAAGAGCATCTGATTATCTGTCAGATGTCTAAAATACCCTTTTAAGAAAATCCATATTTGTTAACTCATACAATATGAACTCATAAACTCTTTTTGTAATTCATGCAGTTCATTGAGCATGGACCAATGGTGTCACCAACCGTCTTTGCTCGGCGTAGTTTATCATACCTTATGAGTGACATGCCCCAAGAAGCATTAAGTGATGCAATGCAAGCTCAAGTGGTTTCACCCGTATGGTATATTGCTTCATATCTACAAGCTGCTTCACTTTTCGCCCTCAAAATGGAAAACGAAGCCCTTGCAGCACTTAAAGATGGTGCGGCTCTTGAAGCCAAGAGAACCGCAGCCACTACAAATGGTCAATGATCAACTTGTCAATATCTTTTGTGGTAAATCTTATGTTCTTGTTGACTTGGGATGTTTGACATTGACGTGAGGGTCAAACAAATGATGATATGAGAGAGTGGAGATTTTACCTTCTTTTTTCATATCGGTTTCGGGTTTAATTTATTTATAATGAGGAAATTATGTTACTGGAGCTGCAATAGAAAAAAAATGCATTCTTTTGTTGAAGATTTGGATGTAAAGGAAGAATTTGGTTAACTCTAGTTTGTGTAGAAAGTTCATTATCTATTCTCTTGGTTTGGTTTCTAAACAGCATTTTTGTTTGTTTTAATTGATAATTATTGGAATGAGGCTATGTTCGGCAAAAGTAGCTGTGAGCAGTAGCATTGAGCTG
This sequence comes from Artemisia annua, assembly GCA_014162995.1. Classification (NCBI taxonomy): domain Eukaryota; kingdom Viridiplantae; phylum Streptophyta; class Magnoliopsida; order Asterales; family Asteraceae; genus Artemisia; species Artemisia annua. Next base: position 100,756 of record LBNU01036302.1, on the reverse strand, counting down.
GTAGCCACAGCTCACTGCTCACCGCAAAGCTTCATAAAGAAGCATTGGAAAAATGAGCTTTCCTAAAAAATAGCAAAGCTCACAGCTCTCATGCCAAACGAATACTAAAAATAAAAAAGCTCATTGCTCATCACCCCAAAAAGCTTCAAAAAGCTTTACGCCAAACATAGCCTGAATCAAGCTAGACCAAGATGAAATGTACAGAATCTAAATGAACTCTGAGGATCCAAGTCGATATATCCAACTGTAATTATTGGATAAAATGTTGTTGAAGAAACTTGCTTTTTTCATACAGGTTTAGTAGACAAAAAAATCATTGTACTTTCGGTTTTTGTTCACTTGAGTCGTATTACTTAGCTACGTTTTAGCTCACTATCATATCATACTATCTTATAAAACACTAGCAGGGTACCCGCGCGATGCGGCGGCTGGTACCCTGTGACTATATTTTGCGGCAAGCAAATGTAGTTCGGTTACATGATTTTCTATCAATAATGAATTAATCTCGATCTCGTCAATAAAACATAACCCCGAAAATTATTCACTTTATCATTACGAACTTCAAAAATAACCATTTGCCAAAATTAAATCTAGTCCAAAAACAATATTCATATGATATAACGTTTAAGCCCATTATCCAATCTAGTCCGTTTGATATTTTATTTAGGCCTAAATATCAACTTATATCCGGTATTATGATATACGTTACCTAAATACACAGTTTCATTATTTGACTAATGATGAATTCGTAATTATTCATATTTTTAATGCCAAAATTTCCCTCGTTTACAACTTAAATAATAGCAAATTTATATTTTTAGTTGCAAATATATAAATAACCACATATAGTTTTACCTTTATCCTAAACTAAATGTTTATATATGCAAAATTTCCCTCATTTATGTTAAAATCTAAAATATATAAATTTCCCTCGTTCATTAGTGCTATTATTTATGTTAAAACTATATGTGGTTATTTATATATTCTTTCATCTATTGTGGGAAGGATGTAATTAAACATACAAATTAAGTTAGAGGTCTAACAAGACAAAAAATCACATAAAAAGACAAAAACAATATAAAATATATTATTTCCATGTTCTCGGTCATGGTATAAACTTAAATGCATAATCCCAGAAAGCAAAACGTCAGCAGCTTAAGCTTAGACTGAAATATAAAGTGAAGCTTCAATATGAACCAAAGTCCAGCGTTCATTACAAAACTCATATGAACTTTAAGCTCCAATTACTAATATGGCACAGAAAGAAACTAATCAAGGTTATTAAATCAACCTGACATATTCTCTATATGGATTGCTAGGTAACTGGCTATTATGGCAGCATATCATTGCCTTATGTTCAATTGTTTCGGATAACCAAAATCATAAACCCTAGAGAAATTTATGGACAAACAATTTATTAGCTAAACAAGGCCCACAACTATTCTCTATTCACATATTTCCCCAATATTATGTACAAACCGAACTATACTAACATCACCATACACAATAACAAATCACACAAATAATCATCTACATCACAGATCTCCATCATACTGTTATGCCCAAACACCAATCATCAGAAGCAGATCTCATGCAATAATTACCGAACAGCCCTTAGACATGTTGTGATCACTAGGTAGAACACAATAATCAACAAATTTCAATTTCGCTAACCATCTCTTATGTTTCTGTTGTTTGTCTCTATTTATGTTGGTGCAAAGGGGTTTGAGAAGATAGGTCTCATATTAATGACAATGAGGTGCATTAAACAATTATTTAGATTGATTATTATTTTGCAAGTATGTATCTTATTCTATTTGTCTGGTAATCATCATATCAATGACAGATAACTTAGCCTCATTCACACAGGATTATGCATTTGAAACTGGTATACACATAAATAGAGCATCATTAACACTTGTCTATTGAATACGAAAAGAGAAACTGAGATTTGTGTGGAATTATTATATTTGTGTTTTCGTTTCTGTTTCCGAGTCGTGTATCCTGTTTAAACTTGAACATCAACCTAGTTCGGTACACCAGTCATTTTCGAAGATTATTATACAGTTTGGGTTGGAAAGTTAAATATGATGGTGTTTTAAATGAAAGGGTTGTACATTGTGTTTAAATGATTGTAATTTTGGATGCTGGGGTGTTTTTAATGCTATTAATGTATAATTCATACAAAAGTGGTGTGAATTTCATTCCATGCTATTTTTTGTTGTACACCATGCTTTGGTTATTGTAATTATGAAAATTGTTTGCTTTAAAGTGTTGTAAACCATGATCATTTTTTGTACATCTGAAATTTTTGGAGAGAGTTTTTCCTCTATTATAAGTAGTATAGATTTAGGCTTTCTAAAAAAAGAAATTCTTAAAATTAAGCATTACAAGTTTTTAAGCTAAAAGTACAACTAATTAAAACACATTTTCTAACATTAAATGCAATTACAAGTTCTTAAGCTTAAAATACAACTAATTAAAACACATTTTCTAACATTAAATACAATCTTTAAATAGAAATACTTGAAATTTAATATTACAAATTGTTAAGCTAAAAGTATAACTAATTCAAACACATTTACTAACATTAATTAACTGGTTAATAAATATAATAAATTCAGTTATTAAAACACCCCTTACATAAGAAATACAAATTATTAAACATATTGTAAAACCAACTTAAACACAATTCTTGCATTAAATGTCACTAATACAAATAATAGAGCATATTATACAAACTAGACGAGTACCCGTGCATAGCAACGAGATTTTATAGCGACAGATAGTTTATTGATAAAAAAAGTTTATAGGTTATTATAAACGAAAAATAATAAAAGTTTGAAGATTTGGGAATTAAACATAATGTTTTGAAACCCGGTTCGACCCGGGTGGTTCAACTGGTTGAACCGTTCTGGTCGAAAAACGGGTTTCAAGCGTCCCGGTTTGTGTTTTAATTGGTTGTATTTAATTTGGTAGATATGTTTTTAATTGGTTGTACAATGTGAATATATCATTGTACTTTTAAGTAATGGATAATGTTTTGAAACCCGGGTCGGGTTCAACCGGTTGAACCATTCCGGTCGAAAAATGGGTCGATTTAAACTGGATCAACTTGCTAGGTTGGGTCGAAAACGGGTCAAATTAAACTGGGTCAACCCGCCGGGTTTGAAGTGTCCCGGGTCAATCCGATTTGTGTTTAAATTGGTTGTATTTAATTTGGTAGATATGTTTTAATTTGGTTGTACAATGTGAATAAATAATTGTACTTTTAGTATTGAGTTGTTTTAATAAGAGTATTAATTACATTTCACTTTCTCTCTCATTTGACCATTGTTGAAAAATCAACATTTCACTTTTGACCATTTTTCTATTATAGGTAGTATAGATATTAATTACATTTCACTTTCTCTCTCATTTGACCATTGTTGAAAACTCAACATTTCACTTGAAAACTCAACATTTCACTTTTGACAATTTTTCTATTATAGGTAGTATAGATATTCAAGCCCGAACGGCAACGGGCCAAATGGGCTCGAGCTTGAACAGGTACGGGCGGCTCGAGCCCGGACAAGCATGGGCCAACGGACTCGCGCCCGAATGCTTTACAACTCCTAGCTATCGCTTTTGCCTTTTGATGTCGTTAACATTTATTTTAGGGTACTTGCCGCTGCAACGCGCGGGTACCCAACTAGTACTATGGAAAGCGTTTATTATCTTCATTGTACTATCGGAATCGGAAAATACTCTGATTTAGAGGTTAAAGTTAGAGGATTTAGTCAAATTGTATGTATGTGGCAAACCATAAGACAAAGCAAAAGCAAAAGCTTATTTTCTATTTTAAAGAGAAGGAGATATAAAAAGATTTATAGAAGAAAATTTAATAAAAAGAAAGATATGACTGGAAATAACTTTTTATTTTCTGAGCTAATGATAAGAAATAATTTATAATAAAAAGTTAGAAGGAAAAGATTTTGAGGTTAAAGTTAGAAGATGTAGTTAAAATATATGTATGTGACAAAATATAAGACAAATCAAAAGCAAAGCTTTATTTTCTATTTTGAAGAGAATGAGATATAACAAAGATTTAAAGAAGAAAATTTAACAAAAAGAAAGATATGTTAAGAAAATTTAACAAAAAGAAAGATATGTTAAGAAATAACTTATAATAAAGACTTAGAAGTGACATGTTAGATAACATTTTTTTTAGAACGGCAAATTTATTAACCTAGCAAGATGCTAGAAAGAATTACAAAGTCATGGAACTAGGACATTTCATCCATCAGTTCCAATCAAGGTTGATATTACAACGGTTTGAACACCAAGAGAATTTTAAACGAACAATGTCATCAAAAAGTAACTCCATACGCGGTTGTTTACTCCCGAACAAGACTTGATTACGAAAGTTCCAAATAGCCCACCACAGGACGTAACAGGTGCCTTCAAGAATGTCCTTAAGTCTCTTTGATAATCGGATATTATTGAACCAATTGAGCCAATCTTCATACGAATTAAGGTCATAATACTCCAACTCCCACCAACGAGCAACTTTGAGCATCAGTTGCCGAGCTAAATGGCAAGAAAAGAGAAGATGCGAAGAAGAATCCAAAGCGATACTACAAAGAGGACATAGAATAGAAGGTAACTCGATCCCTCTAGGAGAAAGATTTAGCCTCGTTGGCAACTTATCCTAACAAACTCTCCAAGCAAATATATTAATCTTAATGGGAATGGCTTTTATCCATCGAGTAGGAACTTCCAGCTTAGGAAGTAAAGAATCGTCTATAAATGAGCGAGCGATTTAACCGAAAACTCACCCAACGACTCAAGATTCCAAACCCATCGGTCACTAGAATCCGCCAAAAGAATGTGACCCAAGCTATCTTCAAGAAGTCGAAGCTGCTCCTCTTCTATACCACCTCTCGGTTCTCTCCTAAAGGACGCAACCAGGGAAGTATCCCTTAATTTGTAAGCAATTGTAGCTTGTTTGTTTAACTCTAACAAGAAAAGTCTTGGATATAAGGTCTTCAAAGGGGAATCAGTAAGCCAATGATCATCCCAAAAAGAGGTGTTTTCGCCATTTCCCACTTTTTTCTTTACAAAAGAGAAAATATCAATACCTTTAAAAACGAGACCATTGAACTCGCGGATGATGTCAAGCCAAGGAGAGCATCTCGGAGGAATACGAGAATTATCAAGAAGACCTTTTGGACCATGGATGGCCTTGATAAACCGGGACCATAATGAGGAGCTATGGGAAATGAAGCGCCATTTCCATTTAAAGAGTAACCCTCTATTAAGAGCAAAAAAACTTAGGATGCCAAGCCCTTCATTTTTCTTAGAGGCCATAACTTTCTTCCATCCAATCAGAGCTAATTTTCTATCTGAATTTGTCACTCCATTGAAGAAGTTCCGACGAATAGATTCCAATAAATTAATAACTCCCATAGGGCATTTGAAAATGGACATATGGTATAGCGGTAAGGAGCTTAAAACTGATTTTATCAAAGTAATACGACCACCAATAGAGAGAGTTTTAAGTTTCCAATTGGATAACCGAGAGGAAAGTTTTCCAATGACGCCGTCCCAAGATCACTACCACCCACTTTAACACCAAGAAATTTAAAAGGCGTGAAAAAAGTCAAGCATCCTATTGAATCAGCTGCTAAAACCACTTCGTTGTGAGGAACGCCAATACCCATTAGTTTGCTTTTATGGAGATTGATCTTGAGACCCGAGGCCAAGAAAAAAAATTTGAGCACATTAACTATGGTATTAACATTCGACGTATCCCATTTGCCGACGAAAACAACATCGTCAGCATAGAACAGGTGAGTCAAGGTCAAAGTGTTGTCAATAGGAATACCTTTGTAGATACTTGCATTCACCACATTTTTGAACGATAGATGCAAACTTTCCATAATCAAAATAAAGAGAAGCGGAGATAATGGATCTCTCTGTTTCAATCATGTGTAAAATTGAAACTCAGAAGTCGGGCTGCCATTAACAAGAATAGGCCCCTTAGCATTGTTTAAACAACCTTGAATCCAACCGCGCCATTTATCTCCAAAACCGAACTTAGCTAACACATCATCAAGATAATCCCATCTCACCGAATCAAAAGCCTTTTCAAAGTTGACTTTAAAGACCATGGCTTTATACTTTTTGAATTTGCACCAAGAAAGAAGCTCATTAAGAATAAAAGGACCATCAAGGATTTGCCGATTAGAGACAAAAGCCGATTGAACCTCACTAATAAGACTTGAGATAACAAAGCTCAGACGGTTAGCTAAGATTTTAGCCATGATTTTATACACGCTTCCAATTAAACTTATAGGACGAAAGTCTTGAACCACCTTTGCTTCTTGGTTCTCAGGAATTAAGGCGATTAAAGATGAATTACAGCATGGAGGGAAAATACCTGACAAAAAGAATTGTTTAACAGCAGCCACAACGTCCTTATCAATGGTACTCCAAAACCGACGAAAGAATTCAAAAGTAAAACCATCGGGGCCAGGAGATTTGTTAGTGCCACATTCCTAAACCACATTCTTTATCTCATTGTAAGACACATCTCTTTCAAGATCATTTTGTTGATCCATAGATAAAATATTAGGAAACTGAGATTCGAGGACAAGTCTTGGCAAATTAGGAGCAGCAAATATGTTAGAGAAATGGTTGAGAAATTCATGTTTAACATTAGAAGGATCTACAATCCATTCACCATCAATAAAAACTCCACGTATAGCCATTTGGGAGCGTTTCTTATTTAAAACTCCATGAAAGTATTTTGAGTTTTCATCTCCTTCAATAGCCCAACAGACTTTAAATTTTTGTATCATATCAGACGCAACACATGAGTTAAGGTCATGAAGGTCTTTTAACAGGTTGGTCCTTTCATTAAGAAGCCCATCATTACACCTACCTTGGTCTGGCGTTTTATCCAATACAGCAAGACGTTTCTGAATAGAATCTTTAGACACACTTGAGCGTACTTTAACATCTGTAATCCAATGTTTGATCGATGTCTTTAAGACTTGAAGTTTTTTCTTTAAAGAAACAATACTATACGGTTTAATAACAGCCGAATCTTTCCAAGTGTCTTCCACCATTTTATCAAACCCATTCTTATTAAACCAAGAATGAAAAAGACGAAATGGAATAGGTCCATAATCCACATTCAACTCACGCATAAGAATAGGGTGTTGATCGGATAAATGTCTATCAAGACATAAAGCCGATAAGGAAGGAAAAATCGTCAATAAGCTTTCCGTAATGAGAAATCTATCCAATTTACTCATCTTGGAAGCAGATTTATGAGACCAAATATAAGAATAACATTCTAGTGGAAGATCAACTAAGCCCGTCGTATTAATGAATTATTAAAAGCATTAGCACCATGTAAATTAAACACGGTACCATATCCTCATGTTCCGTACGAACTTCATTAAAATCTCCCATAAGAACACACTCGCCGTACCAAGAATCAATCATATGATGAAGAAAATCCCATAATTTTCTTTTTTTTGTTAGCTCTTGAGGGGCATAAACGGAAATAATAAGAATCTTAGTAGACGAAGAAACCCAATTTCCCCTTATGGCCACGAAGTAGTTAGATATACTGATATAGTAGAACTGTCTTTGATAAATAAATTCGGATCCCAAACACATAAGATGCCTCCCGAAAAACCAACGGATGGACTAAAGACATAATCAAAAGAGAAATTCCCCCAAAGCGCCTTAATAGAAAAAAGATCCATCGTCTCCATCTTTGTTTCTTGTAAAGTTACAAAATAGCTTCAATATTATGCATGCATCCTTCCATATTGTAGCCCATTGTTTGCCCCACTTTAATCAATTTATCCATCACATCCAACAAAGAACCTCCTGATTTTATTTTCGATACACCATTATACCCGCTGGTAGCACTAGAAACATCTTTATCGTTATTAGCCACATCGATCTTGGGATGGAGAACCTTATTTGGATAAGCGTCCAAAACATTTACCTTAGCAACATCAGGTGTGAACCCTGGGGGGAACTGAGGGTCAACACTTTCCGAAGCCACCTTATCATTATTTCTTTTCAAAATCTTGTACAATCCAAAAGGATCATCAGATTTATCAGAAGCCGTCTGATCATTACTGGTTGGAGCTTTTTTGGACTTTTCGTTCCCATATTCATTCATGCAACTAGATTCAGAAACGTGATCAACTTCATTATCAGTATCCAGTTCAGAATCACCATTTTCTCCTTATCTTCCCCATCAAGCTCGTCCTCAGAAGAGAAGTCATCCTCCTTCACTTCAACGAATTTAGGAACCCATGTTCCAAGCTCTTTAATTTGAATCCAAAATATTTTCCCTTTCACAATAACTTTAACCTTGCCATTGATGGTCACATTTGATTTAACTTTCACACACAACTTCTTGTAGGACAATGTCGTACTTTCAGGTTCATCCACATCAATAAGTTCACCCCAAGAGGAAACAATTCTAGCAAAAGTGTTACGAGTCAGCGCTGTAATAGGGAGTCCTTCTATGGATATCCAAGTGATTCGTTCATCACTCACAAACGAATTACAAGCAGGCTTTAACTCAGTGAACCACGATCCAATACCAACATGTTTGTGAGTTTTGTCTTTTGTTGCAATGAAACTGATAACGTCAAATAAGTCCATGATTTAAGTGTTAATTTCCCCCTTAATTGCTCATCTTTTGTATTCATATGTTAGGATATATACTCTTATTTGTTTATATTCTGTTTTCAGGGCAAAGATGAGTAAAAGAACGAAGAAACGCGGAAATGGAAAGACTTAAGAGAAAATACATGAAGAATGTGGATTCTGCACTAACTACGGCGTAGAGGTTCATCTACCTACGCCGTAGCAAGGACTTATGAAGACTATGGCGTAGCTCACTCCATGACTATGACGTAGAGATCTACTAAAGGGCTCTACGGAGTAGCAACTCTCCACCTACGGCATATACCCCAATTTGAGGCAGTAAAGAACTCACGTGGCCAAAGAAGAAGTTACGGCGTAGTTCCCTTAATAACAACGCCGTAGAAGCATCCAAAGAAGAAACTACGCCCGTAGCACTTGATCAAGCTACGGCGTAGTCAATATTTACAAAGGCTACGGCGTAGCAACTCAATAAGCTACGCCGTAGCAAAGTCGGGCCTATAAATACCAGCCCTAATTCCGAGTTTATTCATTCACTTTTCACAAAACAGAAGTTGGGAGAAACTCAGGGAGCAAGAGGAACGAAGTTCTAGCCACATACAAGTCATTTCCAAGGGAGGATTCACACACCAATCATAAGTTTATTCATACCTTTGTCTTGTATTCGATTCATGTTTACTTTTGTAATAACTCAATATTGTTTTACTGCAATTATGAATATGAGTGGCTAAACACCTCTTGGTGTTAGCCAAGTTATGAAATTGTTATTGTTATGAGTTAGTTTTCTATGCATCTATTGTCTATTGTTTGTATANAGTTTATTCATACCTTTGTCTTGTATTCGATTCATGTTTACTTTTGTAATAACTCAATATTGTTTTACTGCAATTATGAATATGAGTGGCTAAACACCTCTTGGTGTTAGCCAAGTTATGAAATTGTTATTGTTATGAGTTAGTTTTCTATGCATCTATTGTCTATTGTTTGTATACTTTCATGGCGAGTCTTAGGACACTCTAGTTTTGGTAGTGTTGAGCATTGGTAGTTCCTTAGAGGCTTGGTGAATTAACCCTAGGACCCAAGCCGATGGGGATGTGACTTGGCGATAGCAATATCACCACACATGTGCGAATTAACCCTGGGACCACCTACCAATGCGATACGCTTAAAGGAGCTAGAGGGGGTGTAAGATCTGACCATGCCGCATCCCACTAGATTTGTCCATGTTAGTAGAGGTACTTAATGACTCTTGCATCTTCGTAGGTTCACGCCGCCCGATGAATTCTCGGCTTTACAATAGTCGGGAATGGTGTAAGATAGATTTAGGTGATTTAACCCTCTGATCCTGAATGAGTATAATCCCCAGAAGATATGATAGGATGCACTTATAGAAAACTAATCATAATAATTAAAAGAGTAGTAATTAGGTTAGCAGTACTTCTCCTTTATTGATTCTCTTCTATTTACTTACTTGCTTTGTCATTTACTTTTCTTAGTTAATTAATCTCTACAATCATAAACCCCCTTTTATACGTAACATTAAACTTAGATAGACTCCACACACATAGCTCTTGGGACGACCTCGGCTTTACCATCTAGCTATAACTCACACGACCGGATACACTGCCCGATAGTGCATTAGGTAGACCTTAGGTAAACGAGACACTTTATAAATATTAAAACCTGGTCGGTAAAACTTGCATCAGGAACCCATGTCTAAAAGGACCCACATTCCGCCCAAGTGAGTGACAGTAACATTCTCAAAACCTTCATTGGAGAGAATTAAGTAAAGGTTTGGTAAGGCGTTTATATCCTTGATTTTTCCCATTAGAGAATAGAAAAAGTCACGCTCCATAAAACACTCCTCATCAAGTATAATGGCTGGATGTGATTCGACAGCAACCTTTGTGTTTCTTCTTCCAGCATTCAAGACAGAAGCAAAAGTTGTATTAGTAGCACCCAAGTCCTTAACGGAACCCGCATGAGCTTTGTTAGGTTTCACATCATTGTCAGCCTTCGCACCAACATGGGGTGAGATAGGGAATGAGGCTTTGATTGCTATTGCTAAATACTGTTTGAGCCTTGAGGAGTTGGTTTTGATTGGAGTGGACGCTTGTTG